>OY979694.1:11800000-12069363 GCA_963855945.1 Thereva nobilitata | reverse complement strand
AGTATCCTTTGTATTAAATAAGGAAACACCTTGAATTGGGAACCCAAATCTTGGTTAAGGATGGAAACAGCAGCAACAAAAAAAAAATACACACAGAAAAATAAAATATTTTCGAGGGAAGAAATTTATTTACTGAAGGTTATAAAACGGTAATCCATTTCCCAAATTGGCTCCAGTTAGGATTTACCATGATATTCTGGCATATTACATCACTTCCTACAAGCTTTCACCTACTTTTATCCTTGATGTGGCACTTCCTAAATCTCTCCCTTGTTTCATATTTTTTCTGCTACACCCCTACCATGCCGACAACTGTTGAGGGTGGCTGGTGATGGCTGCTTTCTTGTATTTCCAGATATCGAATGTAGTGAAATGAAATCAGTCCAGTTGGATGCGTGATTCGTCCTTGTCATCAATTCCTTCCATGTTTATTTTTTTTTTTTTTCGTTTTGTGATGGGGCGAGGATAATCAGGTCTGCCAGTCGCAGCCGTTCGGTTGAGACGGCCTTTCTGCAAGGAATCATCCCATCAAGGATTCTTTACACCCACCCCCTGTACACCCGATCCCTTCGTCGCCTTTAAGTTATTGACAAATGATTTTGGCAAACATTTATCAGAATTGTCATGCACATGGCAGCGAACGAAAAAGGATTTTGATGTCATTCGCGTTAATACTCACCTGGATTACATATTACCCTACGCCTACCGCTTTTGCTGTTCGTTCTGCTGCCGTGACAAGTACCTCAATTCAAATATCCTTAACCCTTAGGATGTGCTAGGTGGCTTGCCACAAAGCCAAACATAATTCATCATGTCCTTATGGGGCACAAATGGTACAACATCTATACATGTACAGTACAGTACATACATATCATAATCCCGAGCCGGGGTATATGCATCCTAGAAAGGATTTTTAAGAGATGAATCCTTCCGGTGGGACGCGGAGGTGATTTTTTAACAGCCACCGGCTGTTGCGTAGGGATTTCATATCCTAACAAAAACAAGGCTTTAGTTTAGCACAAACCCTATACAAGCCCAAAGTAAGACCGGGAATATAAGGTACAGCCGAGTACTAGAATAAGAGTAGAGGGGGTTTCATACGAAAATACCAAGAGAGCACGAATAAAGGAGGGGGGTAACTAGCTTATTACCAGAAATATGTTTCCTTTAGCCCTTAATGCTGCGGGGTTGGAGGGATTTATAAGTACTTTCGTACACACACACACACACACACACAAAACACACCAAGTACCCTTGAACGTGCCTCACTTTACCGCAAAATGTTTTGCAGTATTATTTTTGTTTATGTCGTGATATTCATAAACTTCACTTGCACAGGGTGTAATTTAAGTTTTTCGATTAATTTTTGTTTCACGTGCCGAACAAAATTTTTGAAACTTAACCAAAATTGTTTTACTGCCTTTTGCCATATATAAAAGTTTTTTATTTTTTTGAAAGCATTTTAAACAACAAAATTATAATATGACAGCATAAGATTTACCAAAAATGAAAAAAAAAAACAATATTAAAACGGAAATTATCTCTAAAAAGAACATTATTTTCATTATTATTATTATTATTGTGAACTATACCCTTACCACCTGAAACCACCACTTCTTCTAAAATAACTCATTTTATAATTACTTTTGAATTTAAATTGCTTCTACCTTATTAAAAATTCATGAATAGTGAAAGACGAACGCGCGTATGTGTGTAGTAGAGTTAATGCCATAAATAAATTATAAAAATTGAAAACTTTTTAATGGTAGAAAGGATTTAAATAAAACTAATTTTAAAATTTTTACCTCTTGTGTGTACCTTTTTATTTTTTTTTTGTGGTTAAAATTTTCTCAAATTTATGGTAAAATATGTTCTATATAGTAAAGTAAAGTGCTGGAAGAAGTTTGTTTTTGTGGGTGGTGGTTTTACAAAAGCTCTCTTTATTAACTTCATATTTTTAATTTTCAATGGTTTTTTGAGTTTGTGTGTTTCGGCTGATGAAGTACCTACTGTGTTCACTCATTTAATAAAGTGTTCGTTTTTATTTTTATGTTTATGAAATTACCTTAATTTTATACGGATATAAAGTTTTGTTAATTAAATTCAGGTGCATCTATGCACAACAGAGCAGCTCAATCAAAGCATTCATCGTTTTGGTGAGTGTGGTCTGAGTTTTTCTTGATATTTCCAAGGCGTTTGACAGGGTATAGCACACTGCTTTGTTGATTATACTCCAAGCTATTATTATAGACTCAGTTTTGAATAACTCAATTAAAAGTAACTTTTCTTGCCATTCAATTAATGTAGTTTGGGTGGCGTCGAATCTGAACTCCAAACCACCTTTGCAGGTATTCCCCAGGGCTCAATTCTACAACCCGTTCTTTTCCCAACTCTTTACAAATAATCTGTTCTCGAAAGAGAGCGAAGACCCTCTTCACTTCTTTGTTGATGATCTACAACAACCATATTTTCTAAATCGTTAAATAAACATCCCAGTGTCCAAGATTCCTTAGGAGATGCAGGTTCCTACTTCAGCCAGAAGACCAGGTTACAATTTACAAGGCCTATATGAGGCCTCGCCGCGTATACAACTCGTTTATCTGGGTCTGCGCCTCCAAAACACTTTAGTGTGAATGGATAAGGAGGGATGAAAATCGCAGAGTTTGAACATAAGGATTATCGACATCTACTTCAGCATCCCGGGCACCTTAGCGTATTCTATTCCCTTCTATCTTTCACAGGGCCGGATTTACGTTTGAGAGGCCCCTGGGCACTTTTCATGAGGGGGCCCTTGTATGGCTAGGTACTTGAAGAACTGAAAGTTCAAATGAACGAAATATAAAAAAAAATTTAACTGCGGGCGAGTTGATACAACCCGCTGATAATGTAACCTTTTACTAATTTGGGTATGCCAAATTCAATGAAAATAGAACCAATCTGAAACTACCCCCAGGACAACCCTTATTTCTAAAATTGAGTGTATCGCACTTGCTTATGAAAACAACCCGCCAATTTTTTGTGTAGAAATACCCCTAACTGTAAGCTATTTTTTGAGACGAAAGTCAATCCTATCGGTGTCCTACCCCTATAGCAACTCCTAAAGTTAAATTATTTTTTTAAGTCCGCCAATTTTTGATGAACATACACCTACTAGATATAAGACAATTTTTAGAAGCAAACCTACCCCCTCGGGCACCTCTACCAGTAGGGGTTGAGAACTAAATTATTTAATTTCATACCTAAACTTCAATTTACCCCGCCAATTTTTTGTGCACAAATAGCCCTTACAGTAAGCGGAGACCAAAATCAACCCTATCGGTGAATCGGAAGCCACCTCCACAGCAACCTCTTTTACTACCTCTTTTACTACTTCTAAGGCCCTGTAAACACTCAAGTGACACAAACGCAAACATTACTGCACGTAGAGAAGAAATGCAGATACAACCTACAGGTCGAAAGAAAATGCTACAGTCACATGTGTGCAGATGGCGTTCGCTCATACGAAGCAATTCGCTGTGACAGCACCTTCGTGCGAGCGCACACCACGCTGAACGCATGTGACTCTGCAGGGTGACCGAAAAAAATTATAACAAGAAATTTTGTGGTAAAACTTTATTAAGCGAAAGAAACAATTGTTTACTACAAATAATAATAAATAACATTATTGCTAACAAAAATTATTATCAAGCTTCGAAATGGCAACCTTCTGTTTCTACACACAACCTCAAACGCTTCCGAAAATTTAAAGACAGCACCGAAGCCCTTCCACCGATATCCGATCCCACTCACGACGCAATGTGGAGTGCTACACGGAGACTCAAGACGTACGAAAAACCCGGTTTTATAGGAAAGAAACGAAGGAGAGGAGAGAAAGTAGGACGCACATGACGAAACTTTAACGAAAGAATTTTCACCCAAATATTTCCGGGGTGAAAACTAACTCATACGAACATTTCTTTCTCTTCTCCTTTCTCAGATGTAAACAATGACCGCGGTAAACACACACAATCAAAGCTTTCATGTAGGATAAAGAATTATTCCAAGCCGACTTCGACTTCTCGAGTCTCCGTGTAGCACCACCTAATGACTGCTTTAACGCCCCCACACTTTTGTGTGGTTTCGCACAGGATCTGGCCTTCAAAATTGACCACATGCTGGAATCCATCCGGCGGGGGGAGGTGATGAAATCCGGAAAATGAGCTTCGCACCAATCTTGAGTCACGTTTGCCCTATGCGCTGGAGCAGAATTTTGCTTCAAACGTTCGTCGAAATGTTGCTGAGACCATGGAAGAACGACGGCTTCAAGAATGTCGCGTCGGTAGACTTCTGGATTGATTTTCACCCCCTGATCAACGAAAGCCAAGGGGATTTTTCCAGTTGCAAACTCCGGCCCAAACCATCACAGACTGCGGATTTTGGACGGACCCTTGGCGTGTTGACGGTTCCCTTTTTGCCGGTTCCTGGATGACGTCCGGTATGGCCACGATTCTCAATTCCTTTGATGGTCCGGCTGGCATTTGGTGGCGCGATGCTGAGCCTTCGTCCGATATCGCAGTTGCGCATACCCAGTTCATGTAAATTCAAAATTTTCTCTCTTTGTTGAGAGATCTATAAAAAACATTATAAAACACGTTACAAAATTTTACAATACCCCAACACCATACATATAGCATTTTTAACGGCCAATCTCACTGTGTTCAAACGATCCAACAATGAAAAACTTTAAGCTTAGCTTAAATTAACTTTTTTCACAATTTCGGGGGCCCCAATTATATCGGGGCCCTGGGCACGTGCCCCAAGTGCCCTTATGTAAATCTGGCACTGATCTTTCAAATCAAGCTTAATACTAGATGTGGCGGCTTTAATCTTTAATTCAACAAGTACGTCACAGGCGGTTACTAGACAAAACTACCGCCAACAACAACTGGGAATAATGTGAACATCCTTCACTCTTTCTTGGTCGAACCAGCAGAGAGTCAACAGCACTAGGACGGTGCTAAGAATTTGAATAGTGAATAAAGCACATATAATATATAAAACTCAAATAAAGTCTTTTATTCACTACAGTAGACATAGCACCCCGACTGGTAGCACAAAGGGTGATTCCTAAACTTTTCTTTCACATAACAATAATGTAAATATGTGATCTTTTGGGTATCTTTAAAATATGTCTAGAAGAGTTCTTGCTTTAATTTTCAAAATATAGTCATATCCAGTCAATGGGCGTATGAGCGACTTCAATTCCTACAATATACTGTAATGAAAGCTGTTCGAACTCCGAAGATGTATATTCGGTCATCTATTGGGCCATGCTACATGATACGGGAGAAGTTGGTCTAAAACAGGTTGTACTTTCGTTATTTTGTGCTACACGACACAAGGTGGTCGTATTCTTAGAGTAATTCTGTATCGGATACGAAACTTTGTGTGTGTGTGTTAGAGCGCGGCCATTGTTTATACATCTGACAAGAGAGAAGAAAAAAAATGTGCATATGTGCTAGTTTTCATCCAGGCAATTTTTGGATGAAAATTCTTTCGTTAAAGTGTCGTCATGTGCTTCTTTCTCCCCCCCCCTATCTCTTCTTTTTTCATTTTTCACCCATAACACCGGTACACCACTGCGTTTTAAGACTGAACCTAATACGGTAAGAAAACTAAACGAATTAGAGCGCACTTACGTCATTTTGACACATAGCGCTAAATGAAACGTAAAGGGGCAAATGACAAGTGTAAAATATTCCGTAAATGCAGAGTTAAGAGATTTATTTAAGTTGAGGAAGAAATATAAATATTTAATCGAAAAATTGCTTGGGGACTAGTGCCACTTATAGATGCTTGCGTTTTGTGCCTTTCTTACGACACCGTACGTAACATGCGAGAATTTAACGAACATCAGTAAAGTTTATTACGTCAATTTAGGTCGGTGGCATATGAAGATTCATGTTCTTACTTTAGGTTACGTACAGCTACGTTACGGTAGTCATATTAGGTTCAGGCTTTAGGCTACGGTTACGAAGGCAGACAGCTCGTGATAGCTCAGCTGTTGCCAGCTCTTACAAAAAAATTAAAAAAAGAACCCATTCAGGGCCGTAAACATCATCAAGGGATACCTTTAACCGAAAGTCAAGGACTACCTTTATCCTGTCGTATGTTTAAAATGCTTATACATCAAATTTCGTAAGACATGAGATTTTTTAGGTTTAGCAATTCTTTTCTAATCTTTTCGAAAATCACAGAGATTTTGTATCTCAACTTTGGACCACGTTTTCGCATATGGATACCTTTCTCCTACTTCACAATGAAAAGCTCACTAAAATATTGTTAAAGCTTGTTGGTATGGAAAATAAGAGCTTTCAGAGCCACGTACGTAACCATCTCTTCTCTTCTCAAACCACATGACATTTTTGTTGTAATTTAACAAAAAAGCTTAAGGCCTACCCTAAATGAAAAGTAGACGTAACTTCTATCAAAATTTACATATAAAGCAAAATAAAAAGTTTATAAGAAGTGTAGCAAGTGAACAACCTTACTTTTTTAACTTTTGTTTAATTCTTGGGCGGTTCTTACAGCACGGCACGGTTACTTCTCTAAAAGACTTCAAAATTTTTCGAAATGAAACTTCTACTTCACTTCTATTTTGGTTACTCTCATACATTCATATGCAACGGAACCTAACTTCATTTCCCATTTAGGGTAGGCCTTTACTCAAATGAGAAGATTACTCATTAGAAATATCTCGGGTTTAGATATTTTACAATTGGCGATAGCGGTGTAGGTTATCAAGTTACCCGCAATCTTGGATTTTATGTGGAGTGATCTAGGATGATGTTCACGTTTAAACTTACAATTTAGGGTTACTTTCGTTTATGTATACGGCCCTTTAAATACAAAGGGGATATCCTTTTCTTATATTAGCGAGCACTGCTGTCGCATTTGGATCTATTGAGCTTGTGGCATCCCGTGTAGCGCGAAATCGTAGATCACACCTCTTGAGCTCAGTGCATCTGGCTTAGATGTTTGTCACGTCACGAAGACATCTGTTTGAGCAGGGTTACCAACTCGTAAAATTATTTACCCCTAAAGACAGGTCGAAATACCCCTAAAATCCCCTAAAATCAATATTAAAGAAAAAATGTATATGTAGCAAGGGTAGTTTAACTTTACCAATACCAAGAAATCGCAGCTATTGTGATGTGGATGACTAAATTAATAATATAATCTGCTTTAACCCAAAATAACAAAAGTTCCTTTTGTATATTTTCATTTTTCGCCATCTTAATTTAAAAAATTGCCGAATGCAGTACCTAGGCCAGGGTTGGCGAACCTTTTTCAGTATGCGTGCCAAATTTTTATAAAATTGCTGATGTGGTAATATAAAAATATTGAATAAGAGTGCAGTGGTGTGTTTTGTGAATGAGAGGAGACTTAAAGAAGGAAGGAATATTTTATTATTGTTGTTTATGTTTGTTTATGTTCAGTCCTTGTTTAAGGGGGTAGTACACTTCTTATTTTTGAAAAAATCGATTCTCTAAAAACATCAAATTCAAGTGGCAGAAAATGAGTTTTTCAAAAAGGAGGAAGGCATAATGTATGGACCTGGTATCGCTGAGTGAGCGTAAAATACTTTTTTTTTCGTATTTTTCAGAAAAAAACTTTAAGCGCATTTTTCTCGAAACTACGTTTTTTGACCAGGTTGACATGATTTTGAAAAAACTATTCGTCCGATTGGGCTCAAATTCTCAAGGGATACTCTATACATGTGTAGTTCTCGTCCCTACCACGATTGTGAAAATCGGTTAATATTTAACCCTTTTTTTAAGCAATTTTTTGCAAAAAAAACTGACCCAAAAAATTAAAAAGTCCGCCATTTTGTTTTTTTTGGACCAAATTTTTTTATCGTGGTAGGGATGATAGAGACTGATCTATATTTTAATATGCACGTTGAATTTTTTGTTTCAGACGATTCAGAGTTGAGATATCATGTCAGCCAGGTTAAAAAGGGGTCACCTTCAGGCAGCCGTATTGGGGCCCTTTGAAGAAAAAAAAATACAAAACATTTTTTTTATACTCTTGGATGATAGACTTATCATATATATGTAAAAAAAATTGTAAGATTAAAATAAAGTTAACTACAAAAAAAAATCTTAAAAAAAAGTGCAAAAGATGTGTACTACTCCCTTAAGCGCCCCACTTCTCCTCTAGAGACAATAACGTAGTCCGTTTCCATGACAGCTTGAGTACTCGAAAGCTTGAAAATGTCAAGAACTCGAACTCGTATGCTCTGCCTACTTGAACCGACATATTGGCTGGAAATGAACTTGAGTTCTTGAGCAACTGATGGACAACGACTGAACCCATTTCTATCACTCAAGCTTTCAAGTCCGGTTTACATGACAAGCACTCGAGCCGATCAGAAAAATCTTTTTGATCGACTCCAGTCGAACTGCTTGCGTTTACATTTGTACTTGAAATACGCTTCAGTCGCATTTTTTATTAAGCGTATTATAGAAATGCTGCCTCGATGTTTTTCGCGAAATACCCTGGCATGCAACTGCTAACATAAACGCCACACGTACCATCGGTTCGTCACCCCTGACCTAGGCAATCGTTGCCTTGGTAATATTTTAGAATAATATTGCCGAAAATGGTGCGGCCATAACGGGAAATAATTTCCATTTCTGTGGCCGAAAAAGTTGGTCGTGGAAAACCGGGGTCATGTTCGTACCACGTTACGTCTCTTTTTGGTTCAGCCTATTCAGATTGCCGCCAACGAATTCAACAACCAATCAGAATTCGAATATAAAGCTAATAGAAATGACCTATTTAAATTATCGTAAAACTGTTTCAAATATTTCGGAGCTTCGTTAAAATCCCCCTAAAATTACCCCTAAAAATTTGAAGTCTTTAAAAAACCCCATTCAGCATTTTCCGCCATAAATTTGCGGGGAAAACCCCCAAGTTGGCATCCCTGTGTTTGAGCATAGCCCTCGCTATCATAAACGCAGATTGCGAAGAGAAGACTCATTATATTCTAGACAATATCTACAGTTTGTTCCAGTATTCTGATTCTCCATAGATGGGAGTTTAAGGCGCATTATCCAGTAACCCAATGTCCTGACATCCTTCCTAATGGTTCTCAATAATTCGTTGCCGCGTCGCAGGACAGCAAAGAAAGTACGAGGCCTCGGTAGTTTGATAGTTAAGGCGCTGGTCTACCATCCCAGAGGTCCGTCATTAAAATCCACGGAGCACTATGGTACTTCAACTTTCAATATATCCCAGCCATTTAGTAATTCTTCTTTTTTTGTCTTTCTTCTTTAAAGCAATTCCCTGTAAGTCAATAGACCAAGTGGTGACTGCGTTTTTTTGGACCTGATAACGCAATCAAAGAAGAAAAGATACTTTCCAATCAACTATTTTGTTGAGCAATTTCTGTTATTTTAACTTGATAACGAAAGGGTAAAAATACACTCATAGACCCAATTTATAGTCTATACAAGTATGTGCAGTGTTTACACTAAATAGAAAAAGTATGGACTTCAATTCTGCATCAAATCATCCCTTAAGCGCGGTTAAACAAACAAATTATGCCGGAATCTTTTTTATTGTGTAAAACCTTGCATTTAAAATATAGTTAAAATTATCTACCTTTGTGTCAACAGCACTCTTCCCTTGTTCAATATTTTAATCTGTTTAATTAAATTTTCCATTGGCAATTCATAATCCGAAGCATATTCCACAATCAAATCTCCATTGGTGCATATTGAAATTTCGTGTATTTTAGAAATTTATTTTGGGGGGGGGAGTTATTTGGATATTTTTGGCTAATTACGAAATTTTCACCACAATTTTCAATATCGTTCGACAATGGCCATATTTAATTTAGTTCTAATTGCATTAACCAGACTTTAATGGCGGCCGCTTAATCGCATAATCATAAACACGCTTAGACGATTTAAACGTTTGTGAATTTTGGTGAATTATTTGCAAAAATAAATTGATAAAACTTTTGTTTAAATTAGAATTTTTGTTTTTAATTACAATTTAATTTACATTTTTTGTGTCAACTTTGTTATCGCGTTGGTGATTATTTTCCTTTGTATCAAAAATTCAAATCAAATTACATAAAACAAGACTCATGACTGATACGACGTGTGTGGGAGCAATTTGTAACTCCCAGAATAAGATTTGCACCTGAGAGTAAAAGGTGTGAAGAAAACCGGAATAAATTCTGTCCACCTGTTTTCCAAGGAAGCAATTATATTACATACTGTTTGGTATGTCCTTGTTGTA
Organism: Thereva nobilitata; assembly: GCA_963855945.1. Classification (NCBI taxonomy): domain Eukaryota; kingdom Metazoa; phylum Arthropoda; class Insecta; order Diptera; family Therevidae; genus Thereva; species Thereva nobilitata. The sequence continues at coordinate 12,059,070 of OY979694.1, read as the reverse complement.
TGTATATGGCATATTGCAAATTGCATGCAATGCACAAAGCACAGTTGCATAGTTGTTGTGTAGATTTGTTTACATCATGGTTGTATGCAAATTTGTGCATCTACCTTTCCACTTTTCGTTGTTGGCCTATCTCTGGCTCTCAGTGTGCAGTGGTTTGCCTGGCAGGAACGTGATTCCTGTTTCCGAATTGATTTATGTGGTTGGTGAAGGCATCTCCCCGTATTGCATGCATCTACACCGAAGCACTTTACACAATCTTTGGTATCATCAAAGGTGACAAACTGTACTGTCATTAATTTATAGTTCACTGAGTTTGAGAGAACTTTCACATATTTAACAGAGAGGCTAGATTTTCAAGTTTCTAGAGAATTTCACTTTATACTATACCCAGAAACTTTTACTACCAAGAAACGATACGATACGAAATATTTCACTAAAAACCTCAAGTCCTTTATATAAAGTTGCAAAATGGAAACTATTGCCAGAGTTTTTAAGTGGATTTTTTCCTTCGTATATATTGGAGGGAAACTACAGATGTGGTAGCGCTGCTATAGTAAAAATTCTTAATATAGTTTCGCAAACTAGTTTAAATCAATTACTAAAACTTCTAATATATTCTCTCACAGTTTTGGCACAACACAATAGATTCATAGAAACATCCATAACCATCACGGAAATTCCTTATTTCATCCTGACATGCAAAATTCTCATCAAGGTAATTCGAAGGTGTTTTGCTCCTTTTATATACATACATATGTATGGATTCACTTCTTCAACCAAGTCACTTGATGAGAGGCATCATATCAATTTCGAGAGATGTGTGAGAAAACTTCTTCTATACTATATATGGGATCACGTACAAAAATAAAAACTCATTTTCAGCCCATACTGCTGATGCTGCTGTGGCGCCTCTTTTCCCCCCCACTTAATTTATAACCATGATTCGTGATAAGAAATAATTAAGTGTAATCACGTATTTAGTGAAATTGGTGCAATTTTAAAAGACATAATTCGAGCGTTGTTGTTCTCGTTATAATTTGTATCCTGGGTATAGCCCAGGAATCCTTATTTAGTAGCATCACGTATATCGATTATTTAATGGAGAGTAATTGAATGTGAATAATCGGAATTCGATTGATTGAAAATTACTTTTAATTTATGGTAACGGAACAAGACTACCAAAAAAAATAATTATTTTATTTCCAATTCGTTTGTTGTCATCGTATATCATTATCGGTAATGTTTAAATTAGTGGGAATGATTTTTAAAACAAAGTAAATCGTTTTAGGCTGTTCCTGATTGCATAGAGTAAGGTTGGTTTAGTGAAGGTGTCTTCAGCAGTGAGAGTCAATAGATAAAGTTAAGCAGAAAATTTTTTCTATTTTTTAATATTGAATCATAATTATGGTGATTGAAGTAGAACAACATTTTTGAATGCTGCTCTATCTGATCTTATCCTGGTTTTCTAGAGAAGAAAATACAACCAGTACGTGATCCAATCTTGCCTATAGAGTTAGCAGTCTACCTGGCGAAATCGATGAAAATCCACTCGGCGAAAATAATCCGAGTGATAGTGATCAATAGCACTATGATACAAGCCAGGGAGATGTACGAACTTGTAAGATGTAAAATAGGCGTAGTTGTTACAAATGTGGCAGAGTAGACAACTTGAAGGTCTGGGCTGCTGCCCTTCAAGACGAGGTATGTGCTATACTAACATACACCTACATAATCGTAAGAAAGACCTAGGATAACAAGTGGTTTTTATCCTCTCTGTTATTTAGGCATCTATTACGTTCACAAAGTGACGTAGGACCAATTCTAAACCACCGCATCCTTGATGAGCTACGTTTTCTCAATCGAATCACCCTTGTTTTCGTCCGAGTCATCAGAGTTTCGAAGGCAATGGTCCGATGTGCTGGTTATACAGGAGTTAGTACCAGGTACGGATTTACAAATTTGCCGCCCGCAGGCAGGCAACTAAGTGCCGCCTTTTTTTCTTAATAAAAATCTGTTTTGTAATTTCAAAAATTGAAAAATATCTTATGTAATAAATTAAATAACCTTTTAATTTTGATTAAGGTTTACAAAACAAACAAATATATTTTTCAAATATTTCAAGAAGTAAATCACAAGTCATTTTGCGCACTTACTAATGTACATTATGAATGTACATTTTTACGGCGGACTTTTTCAACAGCAAATCTATCGATGATTTTGTTCAGATCAACTTTTTGCAAATTTTCCTCTTCAATATACAGAGTCTGTTCTCAGTCATCGTCGAACGCAAATGTATTGTTCCGCGGTACAATTTGCTGCCGCAGTACAAGTAAACATTCTAACAGCAATATAGATCATCGGATACACCTGGTGCAATTTTTCTTCGCGCAACCATTTCCCTCGTGAAAGAGGATTGGTTGGTTTTATTTCTGGATCGAGAGCTGCGAAGTGAGACTTCAGATGTAGCAGTTCTGGGACGAGCGTATCCTCGAGATTTTCAGGATAATGTGCACGCAAATTTTCACCAGCTTCTTCCAGTTCCAACAGGGACATTTTTTCAAAATCGACGATGGCCTTGAATTTTTCGTTGATCGCAGCGTACGCCTCCCTTCTCTTTCTTCAATTCCGCGCTCAGCTTGTCAATAATCACGAGGTAGGTGTTGATCCTAAAATTCTCACGACTCGAGAATTGCTCTTCGTTGGTCCTAGTTTCATCGTGTTGCAATTTCCTTCTTTTCTTCCTTCTTAGGTCCGTTTTGTATGAATCGACCGATGACAATTTCTTCGCCTTTTCTTCAAAATAGTCAAATTCATCCCTGAGTGATGCTATAAATTGGATCAGAGAGTCGTAAATTCCTACCACGGAACTAAAGTCAATGCGACACTTTGCAAAATTTTGTTGGACTTATTTAAGCGCTCTAAAATAAATCCCCAGAATACCGTCATGAACGCGGTTTCAAGTGTGTCCAAACTATTTATCAGTCCTTGCGCCTCCGATCGCGTTATTGGTTTTTGCGTGGGATCTTCTGCAATGGTATGGACTGCTTCGAGAACTTGCTCCCAATCATTCATTAGAGCTCGACAAGCGTCATCTCGTGCGGACCATCTAGTAGCAGACAGGCTTTTCAATGTTTGGGATGTATCTTTCTTAAGCAGCCAATTCATCTAGACTTCCCACCTAGACGTCGACGCGCTGAAAAATGTCTACACATTTTGGAGGAGTAAGAAATAGTTGCAGGCTTCGCAACAGCACTCGACAGCGTTCGTTCCAACGAGATTTAAGGAGTGAGCTGAACAAGGGATCCACTCGATTAAATGATTCAATTCCTGCATGCGCATTTGTAGACCGGTGTAAGCTCCAGACATATTGGGAGCATTGTCATATGACTGTCCTCGGCTGTTTCTCACGTCCAAATCATTTAATTCGAGAAATCCATTTACAGCTTCAAACACTTCTTTTGCTTCGTGACCAGGATTCGGCAGGAACTCTAAAAATGCCTCAACGGGTCTTCCGTTTTCTGCAACGTACCTAATTAGAACAAAAATTGTCTGTGACATATATTCATTATTGTAAAATAGTATATTTCTGTACCCGCGTTAAACGTTCCATCGAATTCCATCGTAGAAAAAGTCGAAGGAAATCGATGGAAATTCGATAAGGAAATTTCAGTGGATACGAAGGAATTTACCATTCTAGACAAACCAGAAAAAAAATAAAAACGTATATAGGAGAGGATTTGATCCCGCAGAAGCAACTTGGTAGCCAGATGTTTAGACCGTTGCTCCACGGAGACATTGTTAACTTCTTAAACCGACTTTCTAAACCACTCAGCCGATGTTTTACTATTACATTCTAATCCATCGGCTGAGTGGTTTAGAAAGTAGGTTTAAGAAGTTAACAATGTCTCCTTGGAGTAACGGTCTAAACATCTGGCTATGAAAGTGTAAAGAAAAAGGTAGTGCACCATTTCGTTTTGGCCGCCATTTTTAATTTTGAATGACGCCACATAGCTAATTGTATTCTACTTGTCATAACCTTTCATTTGATACCCATGTCGTGGGTCGGGAGCACAGTTGCAAAGTTCGGCCGTCATCTTGATATTTTTGTTGCCTAAGTGAAACATTACTGGCGAGAGGTAGGTACTCGGCTTAGCGCAAAACGGAACACGCATGTCGAGCGAGAGGCTCTCGTTCAAAATACTTAAGTAGTTCCAAAAGTTTTTGAATAATTGAAACATGATTGAAAAAAATCTTGCAAGATTTTGCCGTCCGCCCCTGGTTAGTACTATGGAAAAGATTGTGGCCTGAACCTTAAAACTCTTCAGTCATAGCAGATTCGCCCGCTGGAGGAATTATCTTCTTTATGTACATATAAATTATATAAATAATCCCCAAAATGTTATATAATATTCATTTTTTCTTGAAATATGCAACATAAATTTTTTCAAATAGAATTTTTTTGTACGAAAACGTCACGTCTCAATAGAAGTTGCCGTTGCAATTTCGTTATACATTAACTGCGTCGTCCAACTATGACATAAATCGCAGTTGCAATCAGCCGTCGCAGTCGCAATTCTGTTTTGACCTTAATACTTACACCCGAACAACGCTTATAAATTATTGAATTTTATTATCAAGATTCATGCTCTGTGAAAAATGTGTTTCGCGCGCTTCGACCATGGTCATCATAATCGCCCTACTGAGCAGAATATTCAAGCGATAGTGACCAAATTGTGCACCAATTTCACGTTATTGGAGATCAAGCCACCCACCCGTGTGCGTAGAGGGCGTACACAAGCTGCAGTGGCGGCGAGTGTTGGTGAAGATCTGGAGCGCGTTCAAAAACCTTACTATGGTAAACCACGAGGTAAGCTGTGGTTATGCTGCATCACTTCACTTAACCACGAAAGTTTATGTTTAACCATGGAGGTTTTTGAACGCACCGTGGTTAACTACAGGTTAAAGAAGAAGAAAAAAACAAAATTTTCCATAAAATAGGCCCCGATAATTGCGTCAAATATTTCATTAATTATTTATTTGCAATAATCCCACAAATCCCACTTTGATTTGTACATGTGTTTAACATTAAAACAACTGTTAGAGAGTTGTTTTTATTCTTCTTCTTCTTAACTATCGCTAACCATGCTCCCGAGCAGGGTTAAAATTTAACTACACCATGGTTAACCACGAGAGTTTTTGAACGCCAAAAATCTAGGCTCGTGGTTATATTGTAGTTAACCACGGAGTTTTTGAACGACAAAAGTTTACCATAGTTAACTATGGTTAACCATAGTAAGGTTTTTGAACGCGCTCCAGATGTGTCCATTCGTCAAACAATTCATCTCTCGTTTTGGACCAGTGCATTGGCTGCCTAGATTGTGCGATTTGACACCATTGGACCTTTTGTGGGGGTACATTGCCGATAAACCAACAATTGATTCTAGCACTAGAAGGCAACATCACACGTGTTATCGGTGAGACACCAGCACCTATGCTCGAAAAAGTCACTCAAAATTGGTTTTCTCGTATTGACCATCTGAAACGTAGTCGTGGCCAACATGTACATGAAGTAATCTTTAAAAAGTAAATGGCAAGGACTGATTTTTAATCTCCAATAAAAATTTTAGGTACATATACTTTTTTCCAATTTTTCTGTGTTTTTTTTTGAAAATTAAAACCCAAACCCTTAAATATCACCCATTAAAACCTCATACAACACCCTCCTGACCCCTGGAAACCTGAAACCTATTCGAGTTATAAGCCATTTGTATTTTATTTAATAAATCTTCAGTAATTTTTTATCAAGGAGTTGTATTATCTCCGTTCGTTGTAAAAGGGGAACAACAAATGACCAGGCCGCTGTGAGAAATTGAACCTCAGTGGGTATTGCGACACTTGGGCATGTGAACTAGGTGATGGTACCCCTTAAAAGCAGGCGTATGAAATCTAATCATGATACTTGGTTTGGACTAAAATTAGACCCTTCTCTTCTCACTTAAGCTCGTTTGTGGTATTCAAAACGCACCTGTAGACCTTCATCCCTGTGTCCTTAATAGCTCATCCGTTGAGCCTCTTCCGGATAAAGAACCTCCTGTCGATCTATCTTCTCTGACTTTGGATGTGTTTTTAACAACAGGTTTATAGATGAACGCGAAACATACGTTACCATTATGTTCATTAAATTCAATGCAAATGGAATAGATTTGCATCTCTTCTCGTTTCATTAAAATCCTTCTCCTCTAATCTTACCTGTTTTAACGCATATCTTTAACTCTTGTATAATGCAATCTACATTCTTATCTTTATGAGAAAAGGCATTTATTACCCCTATTCCTAAACTCTCTTGTCCTGAAGATGTGGGCGACTTCCATCCTATTAGCATTCTACCATTTCTATCCAAAGCTCTTGAGAAAATCTTAGCTGTTCAATTAGAGTCGTATCTCTCACGTGCTTTCAACACAGTTTGTCATAGCGATCTGCTCAAAAAATTATCCTCCTTTTTCGGTCTTCCGCCCTCTGTCACCGATTTCCTTGCCGCCTTCCTTATTAATAGGTACCAATGTGTGAGATATAATTTCCCCGCCCTTCGCCTCTGTGGTAGCCTACTATGCTATGATATTCGTCTTGCTCCTATAAAATCCTTTTATACTTTGTCATTTTCTATATACAGAGCATTCATATATTCAGGGTGTCTCAGACTAAGATGCTAATCCGTTGTGGAGTTATTATGTTCGATCTGCTTTCTGAGGGTTATGTGTGTTCGATCGGTTATAAGGCACAAAACAGGGCCGGAGGTCCGCACTCAGACGCTAGTGTCATATTGATATTCCTACTGGCTAAACTCACCAAACCTTTTGCATGTCGTTTGAGTCAAGACCGGCACAAGCCGGAAAGGCATTACTTCGGCCTGGCGACATCAACGTGATCCTTAAAAGGGTATCTTAAAGGACTCCTCACCTGAGTCGGAAGGTAGACAGGATTTTATTGAAAAGCCTCTGCCTATCGGTTCTGTTGGTCTCTAGCCAGACCTTAAAAACTTCTTATCTTCCATCCTTTCTGCGTAGCCGGTTTACGCCATTGCGTCATGGGGGTGGATCAGCTAGCTAACACCCACCAGAGTCAGTGAAACAACGACCTAACATTAGGTACACGAGTTTGTCGGATTTAACCTCCTTAAATATCCAAAATTACAAATGAACAATACCATTTCCTAAAGGAACAATTAACTATTAAATAAAAGAGCTTATCCCTTCTTAAAAATCATTTCCTTCCCCTAAAACCTTAAAAAAAGCAGATACAAAGTGTCACCAATTGGATTAGTTGAACAAACTCCCAAATGAATACTTCTTCTTTATCCTATTATTCTGCAGCAATTTAAAAAAAAGTACCTTCTATCAGCAAAGGATCAACTGGGATAAAATTTTGATTTTGCATAAATTTACCTAATGCCATTGATTTCGAAGCCAAAAAGGACATTCACCCCCATTTGGTGAATTTCGTTCTTTACATTCTTTGTTATATATATATTCGGCATTCACACATACATGCACACACACCATTTCATCGAGGTGGACAAAAACCTCTAAATCCCTATCGTGCATAGTTCAATATTCCATAATATCATCCCGAATGCAGATTATTCAACGAAATCCCCCAATGGCAGAAAGTAACCTTTCACGGACACTGCTTTCATTCAATTAAAGTTCGGTCCAAATGTTTTCGGGGGAGCTGGCTCCATGGGTGATGGTCGTACCAACTTTAAAATCGGACACGGTCCAACACCCGATTATCCTTAGCTTTTGTTCGCCAGAATTGACTTTTGGCACGATTCATATAAAAGTAATGTGAAACTCGGTCCGTCCTGCACAGAGAGTTCCGTGTACGAAGGGAAAAAGGACATTCCCAACACTTGCGACATTCGAGCTCGACGGGGACCAATAGAAAGTTTAGATGGGCAGCCTGCACTAGACAAAGCTTTTAAGCAAGGATATATCGAAAAATGCTTTGGACGTTTTCTTGGAATTGGATACATTCAGGCTAAGCCAGGACGAGTGGTTGTGTGGATGTATTTGTTCGTCTAATGTGGTTGTTGAGAGGATTTGGACGTGACTGTGGATGTAGTATGATATGACTACAATGTTGCGGCGGGAGACGGGGGTTATGTAATTAGTGTGTTTTGGTGTAACTTGCTTAATTTTTGTGTGTTGTATTCTTGTTTTTACTTAGTTTAAAATCCGCAGGACGAAAAGGAGCAACGTATTGTCATAATGGGTGTCCTTTAAAATGTATCGAATTGGAACAGACAACGAGCCTCGCGGGATGTTGGCTTTCTTATATCCGAATTGTAAATAAAACGTTCCCAGGACATTCGGGACTGAATTCAGCTCTCGTAATGATACTAAAGCTCTCCGAAAGTGTCCTTGAATGGGAGGGGGCGGCGGGGGAAAGGCATGTTTGCAGGAGGCGACGGAAACATCCATAGAGAAACAATTTTCATAGCATTCACAATAAAAAGGTCACCAATTTGGTGGAAAATATTTGAACAAGGATTTGTCACGCATATAAGAGGGGGCGACGAATACACAGACAATAGCACAAAAGGGCACGGGTCCATTGTAGAAAATTGAACAAATGGACGGAATAGGCAATCAGTCGGGACATCTTTTCTCTTTCTCTTTTGCTCTCTTTATCTTGTCCGTTTCCCATCCGACAATGTCCAACACCCAAAAACCAATTGAAGGCGGCCAGTTGGGGCAAACACGTACTGACAGGACAGGATGAGCAGAGTCCTTTGTGTCCAGTATTTTGGCTGGGGCTTATCCTGCCATAATCGTGAATCCCACTGTACATGCTAAGATATGGCAAATCGCATTCACCCCCGCTAGGAGCGCTGTTGTTCCCTATTATACCAGGTGGGGCCAGGTTAGACAACTCTGACCCCACTACCCCCTTTCCCCCGGAATCACCAAATTTGGTCAATATCCCTGGCATGTGCGGTATTAAATTTGCCTCACGGCTCGATTACATCACTGCAATTTGTACCGGGACATGCGGTAGGAGAGCGCTTCAGGATGAAAAAAGGTCAACGGGTCCTTTTACCGGCAGCTATCTGTGTAACACAGGAGGGGGCTTGAGTGAGGTGCTCTTGTATATCTGAAATAGAGAGTTTTGGGGTGGTGGGATACATACGCACGTGTACCCGTACGTGTGGGGGCGAATATTAATTTCAATCCGTGATGGCATTTACATAAAAGTGAACAACTGTTTTGTGGATAATTTTGGAAACATAGCCAACGGTAATTGACGAAGGGCTGTCGAACTGTTCGGCTTTTATCTCTATCTATATCTCTCTTCACTTTAAATTTTTTTTTTATATTTTTATTTTCCAAAAAAAGGTCATGAATATGAAAATTTATGAAATTACAAGCCTAAGTGGAAAGTAATTAATTTGAAGTGTGGTTGAGGGCCTTGTGAATTACCAGCTAAATGAAACAATTAGGGCCGGAAATAAGGGTGAATTCGGTGAAAGACAGAGAGGGAGAGAGAATTGCTGCCCGAACAACTCTTATAAAACAGTAAAGAGGGGTAGCAGCGCGGCATATTATTGAGGGGTTTTTGGAGTAATTTTTTGGAAATGGCTAAACGGATTTTTGTATTTAAATGCAAACGGCGGAAAATATGATTATAAATTTAAAGATTACAAAAATTATGTAAAAGTATTAATTTATATCAAAAATTACTTTTGCTTAATTAAGTATGTATTTTTTAACGTGTTGTCTGTGGCTTTTTAATTAATGAAAATTAAATGAGAAATTTCGGTGAAAATTTTCATGCTGTAAAAGATACTTGTTATTGATTTTATTAAATACCTACAGTGGGTTGGGTTGATTTTTATGGGTGATTTTTATTTTGTTGTAAAAGTTTTAAGCTGCTTAAAACATAGTCCGGATAATAAAATGGGATTAAAATTTACGATAACACATTTATTGTGATGAGAATTTTTAAAATTTTTATATCAGAAGTCAATTTTAATTTGTCATATTATTAAAATTTTATTTTAATTAATTCACAGTTTGTTAAAATCGAATTTAAGCTGATTTACATAATACTACTGACATTATAGTCCTGTCGGGGTCTAGGGTAGGGAGTACGGGGTCTAGGTAAGCTCTACCCTGACTAAACTTGTTAATGTTTCATTTATCAAGGCATTTTGTTTTCAGTGATACCATATTCTTCCGTTCACGTGATATTAAGAGTTTTTAATGGTCCTTTAATGGTATGAAATCTTTCAAAAATTTCTTAAAACACTTATCTCAGGATAATTCCATTTTTCCTTGAGATAATAAGTGATAACATCACGGACCTCGATTCAGTAATGTTTAGTACTCATTTCATTTTCAGTTCGTGCTTGAAATTGTTGTTGCATTTTGCCAAAAGTTAGCCCACTGGAATGGAATTCCATTATTTCAGTTGATTACATTTACATTTACTTTATTTTAATGCAGTACATCAAGATTACATTATCTTATAACGCTAAAAGCGTATGTACTTAAAATTAACAATATGACTATAAAATGGAGAGTGAAATGTACTATATTTAAAAGAATATATATAAATATAAAAACAAAAGAAAGGTAAATAGTTAAAGGAAATTTTAAACCAAGAACTAAAACAAAACAAAAAAAAAATAATTGTGTATTAAAGAACACAAAGCAGAAGTGAAACTTCGCGTACATATTTATGTCTATATGACCTTTATTATTGTATTTTTTTCTTCATTTGCTCGTGTCTTGTGTTATAATCTGAAATATGAATGAAGCAGAGAATAGGAAGTAAGAACCATAATATTTTAACTCAATTGATAAATTATAGTATAATGAATATTTTGAAAGTAATGCAGTACAGTGTATAAAATCAAAAACATTTCGCTGCTTTTATAAAAACTTTATCTTTAATAAACAATCTTAATTTTTTAAATAACCGACTCCTCATTTTTACTTTACCGATGCCTGCGCCATCTATGTGTGAATTTAAATAAATTGTAAATATTTTCCTGCTGCTTTGGTAGAATTTATTTATATGGCATCACTTAATTGCTATCATGGCTGTCGCTATCATCTACTTGGTGATCTTCGCGAAATTCATCAGTTTAAGTTATTAAAAACCAAAATGTTAAACGAGATAGAGTGAAAACTAAATTGTTAGTTTAGTTGTGCATTCATTGAATTGTGAAATTTGTTTGTGTTTTGTTGTTTGCTGCTCTTTTGGCGGTGATATTCGCGAAATTCATCAGCTTGGTTGTTTAAATCCAAAATGTTTAACGAAATACAGTGGAAACTAAATATTTAGTATGTATACTTGTGCATTCATTGTGTTTGAGTTTTGTTGTACATATTTAATTTATTTCAAGATTTTTGTTTTTTCTCGTTATTTTGTAAACGAATGAGAAGGCAACTTCCGTTTCATACGGCAGTCCTTGTTTTTGTTGCCGATTCTGAATTGTGACAGTTGTAAATGAGTAAGAAGGCAACTTCCGTTTCGTACAACTGTCCTTGTTTTTGTTTCTCTTTTCTGAATTCACTCGTACTTGCTCGAATCACTTCAAAACCCCCGGAATGAGAGCAAGGAAGTTTCACTTCAATAAAATAAAAAAAAAAGAAAAGAATACTAACAAGAATTGAGATTGTAGGAATATTATTGACTATTTAAGTAAGTGAAGAGACGTTTCCTGAACACACTCAAAGACCCCACACTCTGTATATCAGCAGGTAGATTGTTCCATAATTGAATAGAATGAACAAAAAAAGATCTCTGCGCAACTAAATGGGAGAATCTAGGTAGAATAAGTAGTGTTCTTCTAGTCGTACGACCGACTCGAAGATATTCATGGAGATATGATGGACGGTCAGAGTGAAGGAGTTTGTAAACAAACGACATTGCTTTGAGGGATAAATATACACCGAGTGTGCAACCCAGAATCGAAGAACGATATGGACTGATATGGTCAAATCGGCGAAGATTATAAACAAACCTTGTACAATCATTAAATGTTACATTCAGTTTATCACGACATGAGGCATCAAGGGAAGGAAATACCAGGCTGGCGTAAGTGAAATACGGTAAAATTGAAGTTTTGATTAGCTTTGATCGAGTTCCTATGGGCAGAATAGAGGCGTATAGCCACAGGCGGGGTAAATTGCGATATATTTTAGATAGGGTATGAGAAACTTGATCACAGCAGGTTAATTGGGAGTTCAGATAGACACCTAGATTTTTGACTCGTAATTGGTAAGGTAAGTACGTGTTCATAAGGATGATGGGTGGAACGAATGAAGAGTCTAATGGACTCCTGTACATTGGAATGAAACAGGATGTAGTGGCATTTAGTAGTAAGTGGTTGGATAGAGACCAATGATAAATACCCTCAAGATCGGCATTGATGTTGTGTACACAGTTCTCTACCAATCCAATGGGACTATTTAAATAAATTTGGACATCATCAGCATACATGTTCAGCTTACAATTTGTCACAGCACTGTTGAGATCATTTATATACATAGTGAAAAGTAACGGTCCTAGTATGGAACCCTGGGGAACACCGCGTGTGATTGGTAAAGGATCCGAAATTGAGTTTTGTAGCCATACTTTTTGACATCGATTATGTAAGTAATCTCGAATTAAGGAAGCAGCTGAGGTTGAAAACCGCATGTGGTCTATTAGCTTAGCGTCTAGAAGCTGATGGCTGACACTGTCAAATGCTTTACTGAAGTCAAGAAGTACAAGAAAAGCAATGTCATCAGAATCAAGAGCCATCCGCAGGTCGGTGGTTACTTTCAGTAGTGCGGTTTCACAACTACATCTTTTGCGGAAGCCAGATTGAGCATGCGACAACAGGGACCACGTTTCGCAGTGCCCTTCGATTTGCCATGACATTAGTTTTTCCAGTACTTTGCCTAAGAAACATAATATGCTTATAGGACGATAATCTGCGGGGCTATTCGGGGATTTGCATTTAGGTAGTGCAATCACTTTTGCTTTTTTCCACTGAACCGGAAAGCAAGATTTTGTCAGGCAGCTATTGAAAATGTGAGTGATATAAGGGAGGATCACAGGAAAAATTAACTTTAGGAATATGGGTGGCAGATTGTCTGGACCGACTGAATCAGATTTAATAGAGTAAAAAGCTTTATCGACTTCCGTGTGATCCACATTACGAAAACTGAAAAGGTTAGTATTACTATCGGTTGTCCTTGAGCAACGAGGCACCTCGCGTATATTCGTTGTGGCTATAAAATAATTATTTAGTTCATCAGCGCTAAGGCTGATCTGGGCTTCACCTTCATCACCGTGAATGCCAAGTTGCTTAATGTTTTTACAAAGTTTCTTAGCAGGTAAATTAGGGCTAAGCTTAGATGAGTAGAACTGCGCTTTTGCTTTGCGGATGGTGAAAGTTACTAAGTTCCTGACATTTTTGTAGGCATTTAAATTCACAACAGTTTTGTTTTTCTTATATTTTCTAAACAAAAATAAGGCGACTTATTTGAGGGGAGAACCAAGGAATACGCGTTTTGTTTTCACCGGTGCAAAAGATTCGTGTAGATAATAACACAGCGAATGGAAATGCTCTACTTGGTTGTATATGTCAGGGAGGTGATAAATTCGATCCCAAGGTAGTAAGGAACATTCATGCTGTAGTGTTGGGATATTGATAGACTTATAATTGCGATAGGAAAACAATTTCTGCTGAGTGCTTCTGACTGTGAATTTTATGGATAGATACAGAATGTCATGATCGAGATAACTAGGTGGGCTTATCTGATTATGAAATAAAACATTTTCAACGTTCGACACAAAAAAGAGACCCAACAACGATGGATTACTACTGTTTAGATACGTCGGAAGCTGGTTAACGGGCTTCAGATCAAACGTTTTGAAAAAATTGAGAAAATTTTTGGAAAGTGCATTATTGGATATGATGTTTACATTAAAATCTCCCCCCATTACGATATTTTCATACTTATGGGTAGCTTCGGAGAGCCATAATTCCAGCTCGCTTGCTTCAGTTAACGAGAAAACTCGAGGAGGACAGTAAACCACAGTGGCGAGACATTTGCTATAACCGCAGCTAACTTCAATGCTAAGGAACTCCAAAGCATTAGAAACAGACTCCTTAACTTTAGAAGGCCTGAGGTTTTCCTTAACATAAACAGCTACTCCACCACCAGAACGATTTTTCCGACCATTTCGAAACAGATTGTAGCCATCTAATGAAACAATTTTCGAGGGGACATGATCGCGTAATGAGGCTTCAGACACCAGTATGACATGTATATTCGATCCACGAAAAATTTCCTGGAATTCATCGATTTTATTACGTAGACGTCGCGCGTTAATGTGGCAAAAATTTAAGCCATTGGCTCTGCTTTGGAAGACGTTGAGCAGTGTTCTAGTTTTGTTCATGAGCATGTAATTTCTTGACCGAAGTCACAGAAATGGGGTAAAAAAGTGGGTTCAGGATGTGGCGCGGTTAAAATCTCAAAATCTAAAAACAAGCAATAATATTCTAACATTACAACACAAAGAAGACAAAATATAAAAATTGAAAATAAACTTAAGAGAAATTAAAAATAAGTCTAAGAGAACTAATTACTTCCTTTTGAGCGAGCTTTTACCCTCAACTTCAGTTCGAGTCTATTTGGGGGAACTCGGGTTTGTGTTATTCTCAGATGAATATGTTCAAATTGTATGCGAACTGAGATTATTTTAAAGTTGAGTTCGCCAATTTGCTCGAACTTGCGCATTTCGGGCGCTGAAGTCGGGGTATTAGGAATTTCTATTTCTGGGCCCTATTTCTACATAGGTCATTTCAATTTCAGGTTGCATTTCCGGTGTAACCTGATGGGGGATACTCATTTGCGATCTTGGTTCAGATCCTGGCTTATTTTCATTTTTTTTGGGGATTGCCATTCCCATCAAATTGATGACATAATATCAATGTTGGCCGCTTTGGCTTTGCTCGATATCATGGAAATATTCTACAAAACATCATTTGACACTATAGCAAAGGCTCTGAGGAAGTGTAGGCTGTGCTTCTTGAAACTGAAGCGACACTGTATTGAAAACTCACACATGACTTATTGACTGGTTTCTGGAGTACATCCTATGGTAAAGATGTTCACAGGGAGCAGTTATATTTCCTTTGCAGTTGTGCCTTTCTTGGATGAACCCTAATACCACTCATTACCCAACACTTCTTTACCCACGGTTACGTATATAATGTTGTCATCTTGATGGAATCCGTGAAACAGTAACTTGGGTTAGCCAAGACGCATTCACCAAGCTGTTGACCTGATCTCCAACTGGTCCGCTAGTGTAGATTAAATGCCAATTCCAACAAAAAGTTTTAGCGCCTTTCATCTTGAGACAAATAAAGCCAGGATTAACTGAACTGGCCAAAGTCGGTTTTTCAAACAACTGGTCTAGGCTTCTAACAATAAACTATATAAATAGGGGTGATACCATATGTTAAACTCCATTGGACAATCTGATAACCAAGTCAAGTTAGATCTTGGTGGACCTATCGAAGAGCTCCACATGGAGTCTACAACTATGATAAAGGACATTTTGGTGACACAGGAATAAACTTATTAGCTTCGATACAAAATGAAGAAAGATTCAAAGAAAAGCCTTTCTTTCCATCAATGAGAAATAGCGCTAATGTAAATGAGGAACTGAGATCAGAGTAAGACTAGCTTCTGAATTTTGTCTTAGGTCACGCAGGACCAATACTGAATTCATTACTGCTATCGGAGAAAACATCATAGAGGAAGCAAAAAGATTTTTCAATTTCGTTCATATTAAACGAAAAACCTCAGGTTATCCGAAAACAAAGACAAATGGCAGAACATCCTCCTCATGCCCCTACGGAATTTGCAACATGCTTGCTGATATGTTTCGTGAAATCTTCCGCCCGAAATCTGGTACTAGACAGCCCGATTTCACCGAAACGCAAACTGAGACATCAGAACTTGAGGCATCCTTGTCAATTGACGACATAATGACCGGTTTAAACAGCCTTGAGGTCGCGTCGCTAAATCATCACGGTCTTGACAATTTTGACAATCTGATCTTATCTCACACTAATTCATAAATAATGTGATAAGCATCAGTTTGTTGAAAGAGCACTAGACGATCACATTCTGATGAAATAAACAGAACTGCGGAGGTTCGCCCTTGGAATGGCCTGGTAGGTAGGTAGATAGATGAGAGCTGGGCGAGGCCACAATGACCGACCTTGTGAAAAAAGCTTTTACGTAAATATATTTCTGTATATGCTTGGAGTGACTATAGATTCATGCTCTCATATTCAGGTATCGGATCATATCGGTGTCGGATTGGTATTCTAAATGTAAGGTGCCCGATTACCATCTTAGAGGTTCTTGGTTCGAGTCCACTCCGCGGCGTGATCCTCCTTCCCATCTATACAGCTTTCCTTCTGTTTTTTCCCTCTTTACCGTAATACCCTGCCCTTTCTCCTGTTTTCACCTCTAAGCATAATAAGCAGAGAAACCGTCTCGTGTTCGATCACTGAAGTCAGAATTTTGTTGCGGTTACTATTGGAAGGGAGGCGTTGGAATAAAACCGCCTGTTTGAATTGTTAGCCCTTTCACGCTTCTCTCAACTAGAACATCACGAGACCGAGACAAGACGAGATTTTTAAGATTCTCGTCTCGATCCCGGTAAGTCTCGACCATTTCGAGTCTCGTCTCGACTCTCGGCGTATATTGCCCATCCTAATGTCGAATATAAATTTATGAGCCCATCACGGCTCTTATACTTATAGACTCAACCTATACGTAACCGGCGAGAGAAAAAAAGAGGCAATGTGCATGAGTACCACACACGGTGAGCTTGAAGTAAGTTTTTATGAGCTCGAAAGGTAACCCGGGTTTTTATGTTGGACTATGTTCTTTGACCTGAAAGAAGACATTTTGAGTCAAAACTAAAATCATGTAAGCGCCCCTTTTCGATTTTTGGCCCCCCAAAAAACCACCCCCCTAAAAAAAATTTCCGTTTTTGACTAATACCTCTTAAACAGTAAGTGTTATCATAAAATAGTATTTACAAAGTCTATAGATTATGCGATTATCTACAAAAAAAGATATTACACATTTTCCCGTACGATTTGCCATTCATGAAATATCGCCGTTTTAAAGATTTAAAATACTCATTCGCGACGAGTATAAGGTCATCCGACGCTCAATAAATCTTTTGTTGGACTACGTGGCTAATATTTTCAGGGGTGATTCCTGGATGTATTTGGAGAAAAAAATTGTTCTAGAGAGGTTGGCTATCCCCACTATCCACTAAAATACAGGGTGTTTACGAAGAAAAATTTAATGTTTTTAAAATTTACTTATGGGCTAGTGCCGATAGTTTTTTGGAAAAAAAAATTAATAGCAGGGAGGGACCAGCAATGAAATGTCATTAAGGTCATACCTAAACGAAAAAAAAAAATTTAAACTCGAAAAAAGGGGAAATGGTAAAAGGGGGATGCTATTTAGGGGTTAAAAACGATTTTTTGCGATTTGCGGTGAAACATGACCTCCTAGTGAAAAATGTTTAATACAAAAGTTGTAGATAATAAAAAGATCTAAAACTTTTGTATTTAACATATTTTGATATAACCTCAAATTTTCGAAGAAAATGGCGGAAAATCGATTTTTCAGTTTTTAATTTTTTTCTCCCGTAAAAATAATTCAATTTACATGAAAATTTGTAAGAGTATACCTTGTGTTGCGTTAAATAAGCACGATTTTTTTTTTGTTTGGAAAACGGATAGTTTCCCAGAAATTAACATTTTTCGAAAAAAATACCCTTATCTTGCACGGACAACTTTATTGATGTTTTTTTCGAATTTTGATATTCAATAAGTGCTCATTTAACCATTGAAACGTCTAGTTTGAAATGGTCTACGCATTTTGAAACTTTATTTTTATTAAACCGTTTAAAATTAAGAAAAACCGAACACCTGATTTTTCGAATCACGTACATATTTCTCTATTTTTTAAATTTTTTTCAAATTTTTTAATTTTTTCTGTTAATAAGGGATTAAATTTTAATGACAGAACTTAAATAAATTTAATTACATAAAGGGTGGCAAAACCATCCTGAAAATTTTAAATAAATAAGAAATAAAATAACAATTTCGTTTGAATTGAATTACGCCGAGACTAGGTAAATGTTTCCAGTTTCGTAATAAAATTTTTACAGCATCATACTCAATATGGTTTTGGGAGATTTTTTATACATTATTTATTTTAATTAATTTAAAAATTATAGATTGACAATATGACCGTATTATTTCCAAAAAAGATGATTAGTATGAAATCAACGCAGTTTGGTTCGGTCGCGCAAACAAAGATTTGACCACAAATACAAAATTAACAAAAATTAACAGCCGCTCACATTCAACGAAAATGTCAAGCTAGTTATAATTGACTATTTCTTATTTCTTATTTATTTAAAATTTTCAGGATGGCTTTTCCACACTTTCTGTAATTAAATTTATTTAATGTAAGTATAAGTAATATTACAAAGAGTTTTTTTGGTCATGCCTGTTTTGACAATATTTTTACTCCTATTTTTTATTGTAATCTTGAATAACCATGAAACCTTAATCTGTACTCTTAATTTCATTATTGTTGCTGTTAAACAAAAAAATTAATTTTACTATGTAATAAGAAAAACAGAAAATCATTTTTTCTCCCTTTTCGTACAGCTTATTCATAAAGTCAAGTAATTTCGAAATATTGCCGCAATCGTATTAGGGAAAAGCATTGAATATAATAATAATACCCCAAAAAACACTCCAAAAGCTGAAGCAAAAACTCAACAAAATCCTCAATAATCATTAAAGCAATTAAATAGAAAATTGAATTTGGCAAAAAATTAGTTTCAGTTGAACAATCTCATTACTACTAATCACTGAACCTTCTGAAGACGAAAAAAAATTAATTCTACCATTGAAAGTCCAAGTTCCAAACTTCCTCCCAGCCGCCATAAGTATACTACGATGAATATTGCCCCTAAAGTAAGTATAAAAATAATACCTTAGCATTAATAACCAAAAGAAAAGACAAAATCAAGATAAGAAAAAAAGTAAACAGCTCTTCGCTTTCTTTTCATCCCCTTATACATACAGTCCCCCTCCCGATTCCACAATGGCGTCATAAAGAAGTCTCTCCCGAAAACAAGACAGTTCCATCCACCAAAACAAAAATAACAGGCAAAACCTGGTTATTGTCTTTTTGCAAGAATTTACATGGCTTCAAAAGTATCCTCGGAAATGGAAACAACAAAAAAGAAAACAAAACCAACCAGCAACAAAAAAAAAATAAACAGGACGAAACAAGGCAAAAAAAAAATGCAGAGAGTCTCCTTTTCGGTAGTCAGGATGAAAGCAAGAACAGCCCTGAGCAAAATCTCTATCCGAAACAAACACTGGAAAGGTGAAAAACTGAGTTATGTTAATCCTTGGAGAAGGAAAGTAGAGGCAATGCCAAGGAAAACAATCCGGAAGGCTCATGGAATATAAAAAAAATATACACACACCCACACTACAAGGACAAGGACTTTCTATGCCATAGCATGTATTGGAAATGAACGGGCGCGGAGGAAATCGTTACTACAAATTTCCCATGAATGCCCGCTCCCCAAAAATTCAAGGCTCCCCATCCACTCGAAGGGATGCTCAGAAATTAAATCGCTCTCCTTTGAATATGGCTCCACATACCTCAAGGATATCATATGATATAGATAATCCCTTCACGGTTAACGACCCCATGATATGCTCCTGTCATGGGCTCAGGATACACAACGTTAGAGTACACGTGCAAGGCAGCAATTGTAAGGGGAAGGGTGAAGGCGGTTGCTGGGTAGAAGTGAAAAGAAACAAATTATCTTCAAATGATCTCAGAGATTTTCCATTATGTCACATGCAAATCCTTCTCCAAGGCTCTGCCTACACATGTGTGTGATCTGAAGGAGCTACTCAATGGCATCAGCTTAGAACAAGGACACAAGTTACTGTCGCACATTCACAATAGATAGACGACAGTCAAAACTTGGCCCTCTTAACCACAGGATAATGTCATACTCCTTTTAATCAAATACGCATCATTCATAAAGCAACAGAAATAACAACAACAACAGCAACACCAACAGGAACAAATTAACATCAAGGACTCATACGTGTCCTTGTCACAGCGAACAAAGCTTCCACAAAGACTACATATACAAAAAAAGGGGGGGGGCATATAAAGACCCAGGGGGCTTGTCACCTATTCGTTACCTTCTACCACGTGATCTTGTGTTGTTTTTTTTGTACTTGGCTCATGTCCTGTGTCTCGCATCCTTGTCGTGAACAAGGATGTGAATTTCTACTTGATGAAAAATTGGCGTAATTAAATTTAATGTCGTGCATATTTCTCAAGTGGCGCTCTTTTCACCTCGCGTTTTTCCCGCTCAATTTGGGTGGGGGTGTGAAAATGAACTTTTTTTTTTGTTTCCTGATTAATTACTTCCTTGCAGCTAAGAAGGATTACGGCCAGAAAATGGGAATTTCTTGGCGGGGGTTTTTGAATTATTTTGATGCGTGTTCCGCTAATGACTTAATTTTTCTTTAAATTAAAAAAAAATGAATGTTTTACTACGAAAAATATATTTTATTTTTACCTGGCTTAGTCCGAAAAGAATGGGTTAATTACAAGGGGAATTTTAAGGGAGTTTTGAGGAAAATCGCCAGAATTTTTGAAAAGTTAATTGAAATGTTGGAAAGGATACGAATTGAGTTTTGATTATATCGTGTTCAACACTGGTCATGATTTGTCAGGTTAGGTGTAGAGCTTCCTGTGCGACCGAAGGGTTCGATGTCGCAGTTCGTGTCCCCCAGATATAGTGTTTGAATTTAGTGAATTTTCGAGAACAAAATCATCAAAGGCTAGAGTTTATTATATACACTATGTGGAAGAGTTTATATTTACATGCTAGTAATACAGATCCAGTTGAACTGGACTGAAACTTCTTGAGTCGGAATTTATCTACAGTTTGACAGCTAGCCCTGATGACGCGAAATATGTAGCAAATAAGAAACCAAATGTAGTAAAATTTTGAAAATGCGAAATGTAGTAGATCTGCCACTATTGTAGTAAAAGGCGCAACACTGCCAACAGTGGCGGATGTCGAAATCCATCATTTGTGGTTTGTCTTATTAGTATCTGCAGATCCATTTTAAGACTTCCAGTACATAGCTGCGTAGTGTGCACTGTTGGCTTTGGCTGGAGCCGGGAATTTACAGGTAGTAGTCAAAAATATATTTTATAACTCCGTCTTTAAAGAGTAATCCTACGTTTATTTCCCTTTCGCGAAATCTTTATCTCTTTATGCTTTGCGAAAGAACTTTCTTTTAAAAACCGGCAATTCTACCAGTTCCAATAATATTCTCTAGTAGAAAATGCTTATGTCGCATTTCCCACAATTGGCTTTCCAAACATTTCGTCCGTTCGCACGTTAAGTGCTTATCTTGCGTTTCTCATGCCTGGTGAGTGCGAAAATTATCTTGTTATCAAAATGATCATATTACCGTCGCCGATTCGTTTTTCCTGTGCAGGAAAACGTGCATGGGTGCAATGAAACCCAGTGCAACATGAGTTTGGGACAATTTTGAATAAATTTAAATTCTTACGTTGGAATTTTTGTTCGTCCTTGAAATGAATGTTTTGATTTCTCACCAGATAAAAATCAGTAGGAATTCCCTACATAACGCTATCCCATCTTAGCTTACTGCTAGTCATCGCAGTATGACGGACTGGTAGTATAAAGGATAATACCTGGGCTGGCTTCATGTAAGGTGATAGGTGATTATCATTTCGGTGATTGCCAGGAGTGATCACTACAAAGTGATTATTCATGTAAAGCTATCATTTAAAATTAATCACCGAAAATCAACTGAAGCTAACTTCAGACTAAAAAGTGGGAAATTTGTGCATTTTCTTGGCCAAATATTACGATATCCGAGGCGCCGCGATTTAATGATGTTTTTTTTTGAGTTGGGGTGCCGAAAATGTTAAATACAATTTTTCGATATCTCGCTTAGTTTTTGAAATATCTATAATTGAAATTTTTAGTTTTACATACATATACTATAACATAAATTGCGATAATAAGACAATTTTGGCATGAGAATCTTAGCATTGGTAAACTCGGTGAATTACTTGTATGTAAAAGTAAAAATTGTTTTCCAGCTCTTGCCACAAATTATTTAATTTTTCTTTCTCTTTATCTTTTGGCAAAAAATACCTTCGCTATTACGGAGTTTTACTCCATAAATAGTACCATGATTTGGAATTGCCATAATATATTCAACAATATTTATTAGTTACATTAACTTCCAACTAAAACATTAAAAAATACTTGAGTGACAACAATTTCTTGTCACCACCAATTTGGTGATTCTGGCAGGTGACAGTCGCCATCCATGAAGTGAAATCTGTATAAGTGATTGGTGATAATCACCGATCACCTTACATGAAGCCAGCCCTGAGCTTAGAATTTGACATAAAAATATAATATATGTTTTTATGTCCGGGAATCCGGACGAGAGTCATGTTATTGTTTTATCAAACTCAGTTCTCAGGGCATTATCACCCAGCGTAGACCTCTTTCAGAGGCTTGGCTATCTATGAAAATCCCTGTGTATGTTCGAGGTTCCTGGTCCAGGAAGCCTTCAGGATCGCGAGTAACCTCCACTTGAATGATACTAGTATGCCACTGGAAGGTGCCAGGACAATTCTTAATAGGCCAGCTACTCCGACGCTCTCTGATGTTTAGGAGTCATTGATGAATACTACAAATTAAATTTCTTCAGGATCTCTCAGTTTCTCCACTCTCTTCTTGAGGATATTTTAACAGCATAGGTCCATCTTGGGATTCGGTAGTCAGTGGTTGTGTCAATGTGACGTAGCAAGTATTACTATAACTTTTGAAGTCCTTGAAACGGATTTCTTCAGTTTAAGGTCACTGCACAAAGCCAGCAGTGGGGTTCCGTAACGATTTAGAATTTAGGATTTAGAGCTTTCCTAAAAAACACAAGTTTTCTAACCTAGAGCGGGTTGGTATTCCGTAAACGATTAAGGTCCTTGTACCGCCTCGGAGCGAGTATTTTAGGTGATTTTTAAAGAAGGATTATGAGAAAATGGTAACAGATATTGAGATAAAACTTTTTTTATTTGTTTAGAAGATTAATGAATTGTACAATAAAATTTTTTTTTATTTTTTTTATTGCAGCATTTCCGCCTCCCATATAAAATGCTGGAACACTGCAAAAAATATGAAAAAATTGGCGGGCGTGATATCTCGGCTTTGGAGCAACTAAAAAAAAAACAAAAAATTCACTGTAAATAAGACACTTGAAATTTGGGAATGACGAGCTGTTTTTTAAAAAATATTTTTTTTTGAGAAAATGGCAGATAGTTAAAGTTAAAGTCCGAAAAAAGTCTACATTTTTCAGTCTAAAGAAAGAAGTAAATTTTTTTTCAGTGACTTTATCAGCAAAATGGCTCCATGTTCCCTAAAAAATAGTTAGAACAACGCAAATAAAAAATATAGGGTAAATTCGGCGATTATATTTTGAGTTATCACGCCCGCCAATTTCAAAAATCATGTTTCGAGTTAAATGAGTTTAAAGTTTCAAAATAAGTTTTTTCTTATATAAAACTTAAAAAGTTATAAATTTATCTTGTTAATATTTACTATAACTAATAACAAGTAAAAAGAAAAAGAATAAAAAAAACATTCTTGAGGACTAACTGAAGACATTTAAGAAAAAAAAAATTTTGGAAAACCTGTTATGGCCCAATTAAAAACATGCGTTAATATAATTCAAAATGCTTATAAGCACGCATCGGCGCCGACTACCGGGAAGCGGGAAACCTGCTTCCACTGTGTTTTTATTACACTAATAGGGCTATCAATAATATTGTGCAATATTTCGATTTGCGCAATATTATTGACGGTCTGTGGGTGATATTGTCTGGGGCAAAGAAGCAAACCGTCAGTATTTTGCTCAATATTATTGCACAATATTATTGATAGTCTAGGGGCCACTTAAGGAACATGCACACTTTTTCCTTTGTTCATTATCCAGAATAGATGCTTATGCCTTCTTCATGAAATGAATGGTATTGAAAAAGGTAGCTGATATGCCTTCATATTGGAATTACATTCGCAGTTGAAGAAAAAGCGTAAGGAACTTCGTTCCTGACGGGGGTACCCTAACCGCACCTGTATTTTTTGTTAAAGAAACTCGCTTGATGATATATATATGGACCAATTTATCAGTATAAGTTTTCTTTACATAAATAAATTTTGAAGTCTCATCGACATCACTTAACTCATCTTCCTTCAAATCCAACACATACTTTCAATTCCATTAACCGGATCAAATGTTTCCTATTGAAATTCCGTTTCCACAAAATCAAAGTTACAAAACTTCAACCAAACAAACACAACTTTACAAAAAAAAAAAAAACGATACCTTTAGTTAACATTTCACATCCTTTCAACAGGAATCCCCAGCAATCCTTTCAATGGCGAAACATTTCCAGGATGAAATTATCCTTAAGTTTTCCCACTTGAAAAGCATTACAAGTCACTTATACCCTCGTCTTCTGCCGCCATCATTACTATAAAAGGGCAAGGACCAAACCAGTCAGCTATATTCTTGTTCTTCTTATTTTTTATTTTTTTTTTCAAATGCAGTTTATATGTATTTCTTTTGAAACCATCTAAGAAAATGTCCTTTTCACATGATTGCCGAGATTCTAAAGATTTTTTCTGCTGATATAACGCTTTTGGTTAGTTCAAAATGGTATCTGCAGGATTCAGATGAATAAGCGATATTAGATCGGGCACGACGGATCTAAGGATGAAAACACACCCAAGAGCGAGGACCATATGTGTGAAATGTGAAATGGGAATGGTTATGCCTTCTCTGTTTTTTTTTGATGTTGTTGTTGTTGTTGTAAGAAAGTGTTATGATGGTTGGTGGGGTGTGCTGTGGATGGGCGCTGGTGTATAGGGGATGAATACAGCATATGGCTGCGGATCAGCCTGGATGATGCTGTATTCCTGAAGCTATCCAGACGATTTTAATGCCCGACGTAAAGCTGCACATCATTCGAAGCGAAATATTCATGTGCGACCCCCGGTCCCGGTGATATATATTGGTGAATTTTGTCGGGCACGCACATGAATAACATATTCAGCTCTGCTTCTACTTCAACCACCCAATTTCACCCTCTGGTAGCGCCTGTATGTAGGCTCGTAACCTAGATTACAAGCAGTGTCAGTTGAGAGCAGTGACAGCTCACGGGGGAGGAAACAAAAGGATTTCAAGGACGACGCTGTTTTTTTTCTTTGCGATAAAACAGATTGACGGCAGCGGCAGCTTAAGCGTCAGGTTATTGCCACTGGTTGAAGGATGGTGGGAGGGGGCTGTACAGGGGATGCAAATTAATAACTTTATGGGAATGAACATTTAAGACATATTTTTATTTTGCTCAAGTTTTCAACATGTCTTGTTTGGTGTGGAACATAATTCATAATTTAAATTTTTCACCTCCAGGGCGCACTGGTTACAGTTTAATGTGTTTTATGTATCAGCGTTTTCTCGTTCTGGTGGCACTGTAGCCGTGTCTACTACCTTCTCTCCCTGGCCACCCCCCCGCCATATTATACTGACAATGGCATACTGCTTTGTATTCTGTAGGAGGCATCATAAGCAAAAGAACTCGTGGCCTCTCTTCTTGCGACTTTCATTGGAGCGTGTTTATTTATGTATCCTTGCGGCCCAAAATAAACTGCCGACATCCCTGCTCCTTAAAGCATAGCAGGAATAAGCCCTTGAATCCTTGGATGTGCTGTGGGAGTCGTGATTTTTTTTTTTTACTTGCGCTATTTTCGGGGTGTTATTGCCGCAAGTGGCGCGTTAGCTGCTGTAACGCCGCAGATTTTCGAAAATTATTTATTTGGGAAAGTTCTGCGCTCAAGCAGGATCCTTCTTCTGTCTGCATTGGCGAGAGATTGGTTAGTCCTGGAGTTCTTTTCTGGCACATGCATACTTCAGGACTGTTTAAATTTTTCAAGTGGTGTGGACAGATTTTTCTTTTTTTGTTATTTCTTTTTTTTTTGTTTTTGTTTTAGTATTTTTTTATTCAGGTGGCAATAAAAAGGATAAACCTTCACAGGTGATTCAAACACAAAAAAAATGTGAATATCAAAAAGGATACACAAGACAAAAACACAGATGCCGCAAAATCAGAGTTTTTATTCCGCCATATACGCACGCATCTCGGCTCCATCGCGCGGAATATTATTACAAATATACCTGTGCATTGGGGAGTAAATAAGTCGTGTTGAATACTCGAAAGCGCTTTTAATAAAGAACAAAAAAAAATATCCTTTCGTCACAGCAATAAATTCACCAATTTACGATGGTAACTACTTTGCCTTTATCAGAAAATTGTGTCGCAAATATTGAAATTTATTGTAGTCGTGTATATACCACGGGGCTGCTTCTTGACTTCTTCTTCTTCTTCTTCAACCCCCTCTTTACCCCAAACCCCCATCACCATGTTCTATTCTCTCATTTTTGGATTGCTAGTGTATAGTGATCGTCATAAGGACACCCAGCTACGCTTTAACATGGAGAGCAAAATAATAAATTTTTATTAAGGATAATAGACATTCAGACAGTGTCCTATAGTCAGACAGGAATAAATTAGTGTGTTGGTTCATTCTAGCAGCATAAAACCATACCGAATATCCAGATTGTTTGTATATATGTATGTGTTTTTGTGTGTATATATAGTTTCACAAGCAATTGATTCTCTAGTAAAAGCGGCAAAAGGCAGAAAACGTTGATATTTCTGTAAATTGTTTTGTTTTTAGGCTAAATGAGAAAATATTTTCTTGCTGAAAGTAACCGGAAAATATTTATAATAAAAATAACAATTTAAAAGTTAAGTAAAACGACGGTGTTTGTTATGGGCGTTTTTGGGAGAAACACACACACACACAGAGGCAGAGAAAGTTTTATTGCTATTCCTTGTATTTGCTTTTTGTGGGGTGGTGGGATGCCCTTTTTGCACGTTGCGTGTCTCTTTTTTGGGGACACAAAATTACATTCATTTGCCAAACGGAGAAAATGGAAGAAAACAGCTTTTCTTTTTATTATCATTTGCTGTTTTAGGTGATACTGTCTTATGAATTGTAATTTGTACTGTTATTCTTTTGGAGGCTTAAAGTAAAGGGACGGCAAAGTTGTAGTTAGTTCTATTGTTCATTTAATTGTATGTATGTATAATAGAAAGTTTGTTAAATTTATTCATTTGTTTGTATTTTTGTTTAATTTACTGTGAGATTTTGTTTATTCAAACAGAAACTAGCCAAAAGTTTTACTCTTTATAATAGGTTACGACAGGTGTCACAGTGCTCATATCATATCATATGTGTATGCTAAACTGCTAATGGTTTTAAATGGGGTTAAGTGGCACTTTAATATACCCTTATGGTTCAAACTGTTACTGTGGTTCCGAGAATTTATATTTGTTAGTTCGCTCGAATACATTAGCCCGATTCCAAAATTAGGGGCCCACAATACGATCGAGTCTTAAGCCAATCAGTCTATTTCAGTCGTTTTGTGTCATTTGTGACCTTCAGCTTCATTCAGTTAAACGGGAGGCAACAGACACATTTGTGAAATGAAGCTGCTTGTGGTCTATTTTGGAGTTCGCCAAACGTGAGTCCATAGCTTCATCGTTTCTGGCATTTCAAAGGTCCATTCACTGGTCGAATTCTAAACGAAGTTCGAACTTTTTGTCGATTTTTACATGTCAAAAAACAAGTCAATTTACCATTATTTATAAAGGCTCTTTAAGGGGACTTTTCGTTTCATAATTGACATAAAATACACTTTTTATGAAAAGACTATTTTATCGAATTGATTCCTTTTGGGCATTTTTATAAAACAAATTAAGAATATAAAAATAAATTTTTTTTTGCATTTGAGGAGTGTCTTTTCAAAAGGGGATATTTACATGTGATTGCTTTTTTCAGAAAATGAAGAAAACTGATTGTGGTACTTCCATAGGTCTGCAGAAAAGTAGAATATCTGTGTAGGTACTATGCAATCATATTGTTATAACAGCATATTTAGATAAAATACCTGACCATGTAGTTTAGAGCTACTGATTATTAAAAAAATCAAATATCTCCTTTTGATCAGGAATTTTTATAATGTCCCCTTTTGTTCTGTACTACATGTAAATATCCCCTTTTGTATTGTACATCTACAGGTAAATATTAATTAAACTTTAGTATTATCGATATCATGCTTTAGACATCCACAATCAATAAGTTCGATTTATACGTCTTCTGAAGGACCACAGTTTGGATGATAATAGCTCTTTGTACCATTTCAGTTCGTCTAAAGTAAACCACTCCTCACCAAACTGTTTTGTCAACAAGTTATTGATATCTTTCTTTTTTTTTATTTAGTGGACGTTGTGCCAATTCTAAATCATCCAAAGATATAGGATGTCTCTTGCCCCTTTTAAGCAGGGGATATATTTTTCTGTAGCCTTGTCAAATCTAATGTTTCTGGGACCTTCCAGTCGACAGTGTATGTTCTTCGGACCCGTTTCTTCAAAAAATTACTCTTTTTAATGACTGGATACCTTCTAATTTTTGGTAATAAGCTTCCAAGCTTTCTAAATATTTGAGAATCCAGCCTTTTCCCAGTATTTTTAAATAATTACCAAATTCTTTGAAAATGTCATAATATTCATCTTTGGTGGTTGTAAAAACATTTTTTTCTAATTTCTTTCTCCAGCCGACCAAATACCAGGTCAGCTGGGAGGAAACTATGTCCTTTTACAGGGAAGAATAATGTAACATCTTTGAGGTGTGTTCGAGTCAATTAAAAGGTAGAATAGAATCATGTGTATCATGACTATTCTTGTTTTGATCACCACACTCCTCACAGAATAGTATGTG
Organism: Thereva nobilitata; assembly: GCA_963855945.1. Classification (NCBI taxonomy): domain Eukaryota; kingdom Metazoa; phylum Arthropoda; class Insecta; order Diptera; family Therevidae; genus Thereva; species Thereva nobilitata. The sequence continues at coordinate 12,029,955 of OY979694.1, read as the reverse complement.
TCAAATGTAAGCGGATTTCTAGAATCCAGTGAAACCACACAAAAATTATATAATACCCTAGACACACAGAGGTTGAAGTCTAGTAGATTTTATTTTAATTTCGAGTTGGAATTACAAAAGTGACACGCCGAGATTTTGAAAATTTGGCTAATTTCACGTGTCAAAATGGATGTGCATGCATGTGTTATTATCAAAACTTTTACAAAATAATTTAGTGAAACTATTAAGTTTTGAAGTAATATATATAACAGCCAGAAGTGTGCTTTGAATAAAGAAAAGCAAAAACATTTAATGAGAGAAAAGCAAAAATATTTTTTTTTTTGGTTTTCAACAGAAAAATGAAATGTCAATGAAAATTTTTTGCTTAACTTTTTTTTTAATGGATGTCTCTGTTCTGAGCGAAACTTTAGTAGATTTCGAACGATTATTAACGTATTTTTTATGTAATTTCGCCAACTAGATTTCAGCCGAAATCTGTCGTTTTTTCCGGATTTCGAAGTTGAAATTAGCAAAATACTTAATTTCAACTTCAGCGTGTCTAGGGTATAATCTGAGTTACCTTGAGTAGAAAGCGTCCTGTATGGCAGCCCTTGGTAAGCTTTGGACTTGTTGCAAATCAAAGCACATAGATACTGTATGTGGATCAACCTTTCTCAAATGGTCATAAAACGCATGGGAGCAAAGCTTATGCAATCGGAGTTCTGTAATTAACAGCTATTTTTTAGCTCTGTCTTGCTCTTGTTTTGTTTTATTACGCCATAATACACAAACATTACAGGCGTCGGTGGATGGAGATGAAAAGCCAGTGTTATATTCTCCAGTTAAAATATTATAAAACATTGTTTTTTTACTTTTAAATCATCAGACACAGAATCATTATAAAGTCTCTATAACTTCCTTCCATTGAGTTTGTTAACATTTATCTCTCAAATTTTGTTAAAAAATCAATTTGGTCAACAAAATAAGGACTTTTTTTGTAAATATCCCCTTTTGAAACGTACACGCTATTTTAGATCCAATTAACTGGACATTTATAACTTTTTCTTTTAGATTAAATTTTCGAGATTGTGTATTTTAGCATAGAGAACAAGACCCCATACTCAGTTGAAAAAAAATAAAAATTGGAAATATTCTCTTTTGAAAAGACACTCCTCATTATTAGTACATCTTGACCACTGCAGAGAGCATCTTCCAAAAGATACTTTTTAAACTGCTCCACAGTTTTTGGGCTTCCTGTAACAGATAGAGTAGAAATTCCAACGGGATTTTATTCATGACTAAATACTAGTAACTAAACCTAAAAAAAAATTAATTTTCAATATTTTTATCATTTTATAAACATTTTTCTGAAAAATCCAAAAAAAAATCCATATTTTTGAGGGCAAATTACCAGTGTATAAAAATAGGGGTGGTAACATAATATTTTTAAAGTTTTAGTTACTAGTATTTTTTATAACGAATCGAATGGTTTTTGGATTATTGAAATCCGTTGAGTAGTTTTCGAGAAAAGTGTGGAGCCAAGTCAAAAAACGTAGTTTTGAGAAAAACGCGTTTTAAGTTTTTGTAACATAATTTTTGCATATAAAACGCTCATAACTAATTTTTTACCTATAACTTTACTTTTTTTCCTATGCGAATTTCTTAAAACGGTTTTAGGACAGTATTTCTGTGATATTAAGGAACACTTTTATGTAAAAAAAAAATCGAATATTTTGAACTTTTTGAAACGAAAAGTCCCCTTAAGGAAGTATCCTTCGCTAAGAAAGTTTCCAAATTACAATGTCATTGTCAAACACAATGTGCAACATAACATTGTAACAAATTGGGCAAGTCCCTTTCTTTAACGCCCGGCAACTATATTCCGAGAAGTCAAATCATGAAATTAGAAAATGAATAATGTATATTGTTCAATTGGAGATTTGTCCATAATCGTCGTCCCTACTTAATTTGATTCCTAAACGGGATTGCCTTCGCCTTAAAGAGATCACTATGACGAATTATTATTTTATCACATGCAAAACTTCTCTGTACTTACACAGCTGCACAATCTTCTACAAGGTTTATTTGGAACGCGTGTGCCATTATTATATCCATCGCCCCGAAGGACGTATACATAAGTCTTATCACTAGACTTATGGGAATTCCGTAGCGGCAAGCCATTTCGAAATGCCGCCTAAATGCCTAAAGCTGCAAGCGATTTGTACTTTGTATTTCTTTACTTAGATGGAATTCTCATTGCAAGTAGAAGCGAATCAGCATGTCTTGAGCAGATCTTTAAACGCCCTTTCAGCTTCGGCTATTTACCATTAAACTTGAAAAGTGCGTTTTCGAGGTATCCGAAACCAGTTCTCCTTTTATCCACCGCATATCATGGGATGAAATACTTCTATCGGCAGATCGAATTCGGATTATCGTTGATCTCACACTGTTGAGGTTTGTCAAACAGAAGTTTTTCAGGATAGTGAACTTTTAACGTTGGTACCAATGGAGCTTCAGAGCCACTTTATCAACTACAACTACACAAGAAAAAAAGATTTTCTCTGGACTGCAACATCTAGTATTCAGCATTAAGCAGCATTCCTGAAGATAAAAACCTCGATGGTAGAAGCAATTTTGATGAATCTTCCATTCGAGAATGCCAAATACAATCTAACTAGTATACTAATATTACCGACTGCGACTTGTAGTAACCTTAATTCTAAAAGATTTCCATAAGTTTGCTTTCTGAAGGCGAATTAATAGCTGGCACGTCAACTCGCCTGGAATTTTTATTTACACGAAACTGCTATAGCAACCCCTGTCCTCCAATGTTATACCAATTAATAGAGTCGACTTCGGAATTCCCCAGGCGTATACGTGTCTCAAAGAACTTGACGTCAAGAAATCCACTAACCTAACGAATTAACCTGGCGGGTTGTGCCCTAATCTACGAATCCTACATTCGATCCATCCTCATAAGCTTCGAAAACCATCAATCTAGCTCAGCTAGGTAATGTACGAAAATAGATGGGTTCTTGTGTCGAGGGATTCACCACTAATTACGCCTTTTCACGGCACACTTTCGGTTGACTCACAAATGTAGACTATCTGTTAAACGTCTTTAACATTTGAAGGCATATTTTTTATTTCCAATTCTTGTTTTTTAGTTTTGCATTATTCTTGGATATTCTACTACAATTTCGTTCAAATCATGGTTATATTATCAGAGGGTAATAAAAGAGTAATAAAAGGGTAATAAAACAAAAAGCAATAAAAATCCCCTTAACAGACATGCTTTGGGTTTAGTTTTGTTTAATATCATCACTGTGACTCTTGGCATTGTTAGATGTCATTGTGATGTCATTTTAGGACTTTGAAAAAAGTAAAAAAAAAATTGATTTTTTTTACTTTTTTCAAAGTCCTAAATTAGACATTTTAAATAAAGTAACGAAGTATTGCGTATGCTCACAAAAAAGTACATAAAAAAACCTATAATTTAAAAAAAATATTTTATAGTACGATGATTTGGCATAAAATGGCGTCAATTTCAAAATTTTTCGAAAACTGCCAATTGTTGCCGTAAAAATCGAAAGTTTTTTCTGAAATTTCAACCACGTATTTATAGCATCAAAATACATATTTTCTCCAATTTTTATCAAAATCCGACAATTTTCCCGTTATTTATTGCATTTTTAGTAAAATAACACAAAATTTCATACATTTTGGTTTTTTGAGTTTAGGATTAATTTTTAAAATATTTATACCCAATCAGTTCGATAGTCTATGCGTTCACGAGTATTTTCCAATTTTTTTTTTATTTTTCTACGACCACCAGAACTGGAGAAATTAAAAAAATACTGTAGCAATGCATCAAAAATGGACATTTATGCAATTTTCTCGTGCAGCACAGGACCGATTTTACAGAAATTTTTTCATCGCTTTATCTTAACATATGTAAAGAAAAAAAACATAACATGTATAATTTCCCTCTACTATGTGCCTTGTTTTGCAAATAAATAAATAAATAAATAAAAGAAAGTCTTTCTTCCGCCGAGAAATCTGCCTTTTTTCAGAAAGATTGCGGAAAATGTAGCTAACGACTTTCTTTAAGCAATATGGACTTACATAAGGGAAGAGATGATAACATATAGCAAATCCAAAGCCAACTTATTTGTTGGCATCTTATGGCAAAGTTTTCTTTACTCGTCACTGCTATGACGAGCGCTGCCTTTAAATGATTCACACACTTCATGCAAAGAATCTACTTCAGGGCATCCGAATCGTATATGTGTTTCAAAGGGCTTGACGTCAACAAATCAACTGGACCTGCCAATATAACTTTTTGTCCTAGTGTTCTTCTCCGGAGATTACCCAAACCTTTGTAAATTTTGACATGTTCAGTCAATCCGGAAAAAAGGCGACTCCCATAACCCCTGTAACTGGAAATTCCTTTTTCAGCTAGCGTCTCTGGCTACAATCTACAAATCCGCCAATCAGTCTTTCTTCGAATACATGTTTATTTAGACGTGCCATCGAAAATTACTGATCTGGCGACGATAGATAATGTACAAAAACAATTAGGGTAATAAAAGGGTAATGAAAAGTAGAGCAGCTAAACGGGCACATCATGGAAAATTCACTTAAAATCATTTTTTTTCGCCCATTTATATTATTTATCAGTGTCACTGTGACTTTTGACATAGTTAGATACTACAAGGAGGTGCATGTGTACCACAACCGATTTCAATGTGAACAAGCCCATGTTTTATCTTTGTTTTGTTTTATGGAAAAAATTAGCTTCATTCAATTTAATCTGCAATGTCGAACAGCCGACAGATGGTTTTATCACTTCGGTTTGTCTTGAAAGATGAATTAATTCCGCAGGAGGTATTTTCATATTCGTACAACATCCAAGAATTGAAGCGAAAGGTTCATCGCCATCTCCTTCAAGAACCACCCAGACTATTTCTAACCTATGCTACTCACTTCTGTCTTTAAATCTAAGCTTACTAGTGGACCTGAACGACATGACTGGTCGTATCAAAGAATGATTTCCTGTTTTTACCGTATTAAAAAATCCTAGTGGTAGAAGTGAATGGACGAGAGAATTATGGCGTTCCGTGTATGCGGATCGCGGACCTTTCGGTAATTGGGCGCTCTTACCTCCACCAACGAGCTCTTTCACCATTGTAGAAGCAATGACAGCATTTTATCATCGCTCCTATAGCGATTATTCCACTGAAATAGGAATTCTTCTGCATCGATGGACATGCTAATTCCCACAATACCAGATATGGACATTCGGTTGAGTTTCACTGTTCTAGGGCACGCGTAAGGCACGGAATTGTCACATAGGAAAGTCGCCACAGGCCTTGTAGGATTCGAGTTTCTTGAGATAGTTCCTTAAACCATTAGTCTCCCCTCAGCAACTTGTCTTTGCCGTAAATCTTCACTGTTCCAACTTTTCGATTTGATAAAAAACCTACTTCAAAGAAAAAACCAATTCCGTGATGCACTAAAAAGGATGAAATAATTGTTGGTAGTTCTTTACAATATTAATCCAATCAGAATGGATTTAGAAAGAAGAATCGATCGAAACGGTTTAGAAGCTAGGGCGTTATGTAGTTTTTTTTAGTAGAGGTTTACATATCACCCTGTATTTTTGTAACCCTATCAGCCATTTTCATGAGTAAGGTATCAGTGTACGCAGAATACTCCCACCTTTCTAAAACTGTAAAAGTCCTTATCAACTTTTAGAGCAATGAGTCATCAAAGTCAAAATTTAGTTTTATTTAACTAAAATTTCAACTGAAACCACCTTTTTCTCCAACAAGTACCTAGTTAACTAATATTTTTTTTGCAGAATTGGAAAGCTTGGGCAGTTTCCTATCAATGATGTAAAATTTTTATGCTACAAAAAAACTCTAAGGCATTTTTTATGTAAAATCAATAATAAAAAAGTTATGGCGCTTTAAAGCTCATCACCCCCAAAATTTTTGTCATTTTTCGTCCATATCTTTTTTATTATTAATATTACGGCAAAACATTATTAACGAAAGTTGTAGATAATTTGATTATCTAAAAAAAATATTTATACAAAAATTCTGTAGGACTCACGGTTTGCGAGAAATAAGGAAAACCATTTTTCACCACTCAAAACAAGATGGCGGCCGAACGTCACCCCTCCGGATCCCGAAAACTCGGTTTTATACTCCCAACCAACCCCCCTACACATTACAAAAAAAATGCTGTTTTCAGAAAATGTTCAGATGGCCCTTTTTTGCAACATTTTACTGGACTAAATAGTTCTCCAATTCTCTTACAGTCGGCATGAGTTAGCATGAAATTCCTCACCGAAGAGTTTTAAGTTACCGATGTGCAGCTAGAGGCCTGTTGAGTCGCTTCGTTTTCAGAAACGTTCTTCACATACTTGGCTGATGAGGGGAGAAGTGGGGTGGTACCTCTCATCATGCCCACTTCCCCCTTCATCCACCAAGTTCGTGAGGCAGAATCGTCTAAACTAAACAGAACCATAAAAGTTTCCACGGAAGTCTGAAACTCTCTACCTTTTCCACCTCCGCACGCATATCTTCCTCAAAAAAGCTGTTCCTTCTGCTCCGCGTATATTTAGGCCCATTTGTGCAGTACCTAATCTGCTAAAAAATAGTGCACGCATGCATGAGTGAAAAAAAAAATAACGTTATAGTTTTTTCAAGTTGGTGAAAAAGTGAAATTCTAAAAATTCATTTTTTTGGGAATTTAAAAAAGTAACTCATAAATTCGGTTAAATAGTTCTCCAATTCAAAGGATAATACTCTTACAGTGTACATGAGTATGCATGGAATTTCTCACCGAAGAGTATGTAATAATTCTTTACAAGTTTAATCCAATCAGAATAAATTTAGAAGAGAAAAAAAGAAAAAAACGTCGAACTGTCCGATCCGGCGTTTGAACCCACGATAATTAGTTCGGTAGGCTTTTACGTAGACGCTACGTCAAGTCCCTCTTAAGTATTTGGTGACAATAAAGAATTTTTGATACCTTTGAAATAATTCTATCTGTTCAAGGTGTACTAATTTTACCAGTTTTTTAAGCCTACCTTCGAACTCCTTTTTTAGAATTTAAAAAAAATTGCATGGGACCACCGCACAGTGGTCGAAATCGGCAAATAAAAAACTAGGGAATTAAAATCTCCGAACTTGGCGAGGAGTTAGAAATCTCTAGTTTTATTTATTATTACTGCGAACGCGATTAAAACAATAACAAATATAATTAAGCGACTTTCTGGTACTTTGCGCAACATAATTGTGTCTTTTAGGTAAAAATGGCCACTTGGCTGTTACGTAACGTTTAGGGCAAGGGGGGGGGGGTGTGGTACAGAAAAACGTTACGGCGCGTTACATGGGGGGAGGGAGGATCAAAAATCTTCGAAAATTGCGTTACGTTATACTTGAACGCCCCCTTATAAGCAATTTTAATGCTAAAATTGGCTCTATTTCGTACTTTTTTAGTACTTTTTCACCTAAGCTTTGCTAAAAACTACCAAATAAGCACCAAATAAGGCCAATTTCAACATCAAACTTGAGCGTTCCTTAAATCATTAGTCTCGGTATAGGCTAACTTCTCGATTCAATAACAAGGATTTGTTCTTGACCTCTCTCCCAATTCCCTACCAGGAGGACGCTAATATTTATATCCCTTCGGCACATGGTTGGTCCAGTTCTACTTCTAGACGCTAGGTTTATAGATTTTACTAAGTATTGGTATATTAAGGAAGGATTGGTATTCTAAAAGTTGCCCAAAGCCCTCCTACTTTTTCCGGTCTTGGAACCGACAGGATATCCTGGCAGAGTTCAGGATATATTGTTTGTTTAATTTATACGTGTATTCGACACCATTGAAGCCATTACATATGTACTATCAGTAGTTAAAAATTGTAAGTTTTTTATACCTATCCACTAAAATACAATTCAAAGTAACTTTTAATATCGCAATTAACAAATATCATAACGCAAATTGTAAATTGAGAAATGTGCTTGTTCAATAAACCCGAAATGTATTCCAATAATTGTTGAATTACGTTTGAATCTCCATCCAACGACATAAATTATAATTAATGCCTCCTACTTACCGTGTATGTGCATACATTGATGTCATGTATACACGTTAGCTTGGACGCGACAAATCCAATCCCACACATCCCAGAATTGCTGTTAGAAACCGCCCCCAAAATTGCATGTGTACTAACTACAGGATTATGGTGTCCACAATTCCTCAAAACATCACTCATAACAACATTATTAGCCCCCGACAATTATGTATGTAATTGTACATGCTCCATCATGTATAATCAATGATATATAAACATCAATCCGACCAACAGGTCGAGAGTATGGAGATATATGTAGTATGTAGCCTGTGCGGATTCATTCTTGAAATACAATCATTCCTGAGGAAATGGGTGATTAGTCATAATAATAGCAAATAATCCTTCAAATTGAACGATAGCATTGTGCATAAGGATAATGGTTTTTTCTACTTCGGGACGAATTGAATTTGGTTGTATTTATTATAACTAATATTGTTGAGAAGGATGATATATTGGTGAAATGTGGGGATTTTTTATGTCTTTTGCAGTTGTTATAAATCTTGTTGATGTAATATTGTTAAAAAAGGACGAATAGTATAAGGATTTTATGCGGAAGTCAGTGGATACAATCCGGTTTTTATGAGTTCGTTGGTACTACTATGATTTTGTGTAAAGAGCGTGTTGGTTTTATGTTTAATTTGTTCATTCAGGATTGTGTGCGTAAGCAAACATGTTTACTGGATTTCAACTAGATTTCAACTAGATTTCAACTAGGGCATTTCGACAAATAGCCAGTGGTGATTGCTCTTAGCAAATTATGTTTCAAGCAAGTTTAACGTTTGCCATGTATACATGAATAAACAGATTCATGGAGGCTAGTAAAGTAATTTTTGTTTGTGAATTTGCTTTGTGCCCAATCAGAAGTTGCATGAAGTGAAGCAAGTGATATTTGTAAGTAAGCATTTTACAAGTAACGATAAACTAGCTCAATGCAGGATTTATATAACCACATTTATTGAAGTATCCAGCATAGAAAATGAGCCTATTCAATTGGCATGGGATATATTCAAAGTGAGGTCTTTCAATCTTAAATCAATTAAAAATGAATTAGGGTCGCTTTGTCAAGTTCCATTCATTCGATAGCTTTGAAATTCGACAGAGTTTCTCGCAACTTAATTGGATGCGGATTTATTTATCAAAAGGAATACGAAAGCACACAAGGTCCTTGCTATTAGTCAGTTCATTCTGATACCTCTTTATATTTATACACACACACACACAAAAATATACACAGAAAATCATCAGCTTCAGGTTTGGCTGGCTGACACCTCTCATACACAAAACCCAGACAGATTCCAAATTGGGTTCGACACACTCGTTTTCATTCGGGGAGCTCCTATGAGTCGTGAAAGTCTTCTTATTCATAGGAGTTTCTAGTTCCTAAGCTTCTTTTTTGTTGGGCAGAGATTCAACGTAAGTGTATACGTATACAGCAGGTACCGTTAGCACAGGACCACGAAAGGAGATCTGTCTTCGGTGTGTCGGCGTTAATTTTTCTCAAACAGACGATGCTGTCAGGTTATATTTGGTGGAAAATTGAACTGAAAATCTTGGAAAAAAAAACGCTGCACACTCTTCAATTTTAACGGGGATTTATTGGATTCGAATTTCAAACTCGGCGGAGTCCTTCACCTGATTTCATTGACTGTCGGCGTTTCTCATGCGCCCGACCGTCTTACCTTTTGGTTTTCTGGATCCTGGGGTATCCTGGCAGATGTTGTTGCGAGATACTCTTTAGGGCCAAAAGTCAGTAAATGGATTCAAAAATTGATTTCCGTGTGCTGAATTTATTCTCAAGGAGTTTTCCCCGGAAATGTTGGATGATGATGAGTTCAGGTTACGGCTGTTAAGAGAGTTTCAACTTCCAAGGATTTTTCCTTAATTGATTCAATTTCTTTGCAAGTACACCCTGGGTGAGCGAGCACAGGTTCAAATTGATGATCGATGATTAATTGATTGAAAAAAAGATTTTTTTTTTCGTGATTTGTTATTTTGTATTACGAGGAAGATAAAAGGGTGGTGGTAATGGAAAATTAATGAGTGAAGAATACGTAAGGTGTGGCACTTATATGTTTTATATTTAGAATACATAAAGATAAATGCTGTTTTTTATTCTATATAGTCGATAAGAGTGACTTTGACTTTGTTGAGTAAATAAATAAATAAATAAAAAAAGTTTTTTTATTTATTTGCCAATCAGGGTCATGAGGTATTAGATAATTTATTTATAAACGATGAACAATGTAACCTTTTTTTATTAAATACCGCACGTGAAAAGCACAAGGGTCCAGTATTTGTGTACTCTTTTTTCATGTGAATGAACCATCCTTGGATGTTCTATGAGTCGGGAAATACTGACTGTGCAAGGTTATAAAAAAAATAGTTTAAAATAACTAAAAAATACGCTTTTATTTTAAAATGAACCAAAAAGTAAAAAATAATTTTGAATGTAAAGTTTTAATTGCTCCAGCCAGTATATGGGAACAACATACCTTTCGAAATTAGAAAAAGCGCCAGAACATTAAATATAGTTTATCCTGAAGCTCTTTGAAAAAATACCGGAACATCAATTACAGGGCATTTTTTGCCCCTTCTGTTCGTCTCAACCCGAAATGAAAAAAACAGAGAGGAAAATGTGTGTAATGTATTTATTAGATTTTTTTAAGGCACCAAATTATCCATTTTTAGGCCAAATTTGCAAAATTAATTACTCTTTTTGGCGCTTTTTTTTGAAAACAAATTTAGAGGGGAGGAGGGTGCCATGAGCGAAGTCCTGCACAGGGCGTCTACTCCCCCGGCATAGCAAAATCTATGCGGGCGATTCTGAATATGTTTGGCTAGGTATCTACATATTGTGCACGTAGAACACAATTTTTCATCATCGAATCTTAAAAGAGTTCTAACATACTCTAAATTTTTTTAAGTAATACAAAATCAGTTTTTGCAGTTTTGTTCTTTTTTTCATTATACCTTTATCCTACCCCGGACTGTGCATACATAATCTTTTTTATTGAAAGGCGTTGCAACGCACGCGGGCTTTTGCTGGTTATACATATAATAATAATAATAATAATAACATTTATTGGCTTAGTACAAAGATTAAACATCTTAACTGTACAAAAAACAGCGGAAGAATACAAAATTTTAATGATTGAAAAAGAGAAAAGAATGTGAAGAGAAGATAAAAGAGAAAGAAAGAGATAGAAGAGTGAAAAAGGAAGGATCAACTAAAGTAATCTTTTAAAAGCTTGCTGAAAGTTCGGCTAGAAGTCCCACTCCGAATACCCCGGGTCAAGGCATTCCATTTACGCGCAACGTGGACAAAGAAAGAACGATCGGTAAATAACGAGTTACACCTAGGAATCAATATTGTAATCTGCCTATTGGATTGTAAGAATCGGAGTTTCTTAAACAACGCTCATATGACATGATACACTTTGAAGTTGGTCTAGTCTGTATTTGTCATATTTCCAGTAGGGAATTTACGAATTCATGACATTGGAATGCAGTAAATCTTTGTAGAAATTGGAAGCAATGTGAATCTATGGCTATTGGAAGGAATGGTAATGTAAAGTGTCATGCATAAGGAATTGTAATGCAAAAGATAGCCGTTATGCCTTCATATTGGAATGTATGGTAATGCAAAAGGTGGCCGTTATGCCTTCGTCCCAAGGATATCGCATGTTAATCGAAGCGATGTTTCGATCTAGAAAGTAGACATTATGCATTCGAAGGAACATGTACAGAATCGACTCTGGAAGGTTTCCATTCCCTACTGGGTTATTATGCAAAAGCGGAGCACGAGAGTTGTATTTCAGCACTGGTTTAATCACTGCCATCCGAACCCATGTGTGGCTTTATGTCTCATCTCTTGCTGTAGGTCTGGTTACGGGCATAGAAAACTATACTGGCGTTCTTTGCCCTTTCTTCAATGTGGAGCATGCAGTACAGCTTTGGGTCCAAAATCCAGCCAAATTCTTAACTGATGGGAATAGGTTCGGTACACGTCCATAATTTGTAGCTAGACTGAAATCAGGGATTTTTTCTATGGGTGAAAATAGCAGCGGAGAGAGGATGTGAAACGGCACGCTGTCTTTACCACTCTGCTGTTGCCTAAGCTGCTGGGGATGATTCTAGTTTTTAACATGAGGAGGATGCACTGACCAAAACCATTGTGGACGATTCAGGTGTCGTTATTCAAGCAAGGTTTCGCTTTTTATAAATCGATCTAGTTTATTAATGTTGGCCGGGTAGTTTCAATAGGACCGTGTGTCATTTTTGACGATTCTGCTGACGATTCGGCACCATGAAATGTTTGCAGAATGCAGACAAATTTTAATTGGCTTCTGCATTCGTCTGATGTAACAGTTTTTTTACGGGAATATCTAGAGGATGGTATATCATAGTATACATAAAGCATAAGCCCAGTAGAAATCGTTCACATATTGGCAATCAAAGTTAGCCATACTTCAAAAAAGTGAATTTTACATCAGTTAACAACTATCAAAAATTGGAATCGATAACATCTAGTGTTAAAGTTTTGCTTAAGTGTACGAATCAATTTAATGTTAAATTTTCTACAGAACAAAAAGCACAAAATGTTCAAGTGGAGCAAACCTTTTGTATTTTATGAATCCCTGACAGAACAAAGAGTTATCGAAAATTACTTTTGAGTTATCTTTTTCCCAAAAACAATTCTTCTCTTAAAATAACTTTCCTATGACTTTGTAAAATCTCATTTGTCCTTTGCATTTACCACGCTCTGCTGTAACTTTATATATATAGATATATTTGACTTTCAAGTCAGACTGGATCCTTATGCTTTTATTCTGTATGCTGTATGTACATAAAGTCGTCCTTGTGACTAGCAAAGTATTAGACGGAGTGAAGAAAAACAAAAGAACATAAAAAAAATCCTTTTCTTTTTTGAGGGACTTACAGAAACCTTTCAGGAGCATGGCTCCCCCTGTAAAGGAGGATAGGTGTAAGGCACAGGAAGAAGGTGTCACCATCAAATTGAAATTTAGTGCGAAGCAAGTGTTTTCTCAAGAAGTGCAATACAGTAAGAGGATTTACCTGGAATAACAGTATCCTAAGCTCCTGGACCATGTATCGTATGTAGTAAATTGAAAACAAACAGGCAAAGGCAAAAGAATCCAGGAAATCCACTTCAGGTCCTACCTCACACAGAGGCAGGCTGTCTGGCAGTTATCTATAGTGCAGGACCATAATGTAGGGCATGGCTTACGGCCAACTTTGTTATTTGATAGATCTCTCCCCAACCGATGTCCTTCCATTCGTTTCGTTTCTTTCCCTCGGTAAAGATTATCAGAGAGAATCACCCGCCATTCGATGCCAGCAAAACTGCTGTGATTGATGCGATCTGAGATCCGCGTTTCATTTCAGTGATTTGATTGATGGACTTACTTAAGTCCGAATTTGATAATTACAAAAGGGAGACCTTGACTGTGACCAATCGTGGATGGATTGGCTGCACGACTGGGAGGCCAGGAGCTGACGGGGGGTGGGTGGACGATGTTTCGATGAAAGTGTATTCAATAATTCTGCTTCATTTTTAGTATCATTAAAGTGAAGCTCTATTGTAAGAAAAGTAAGATAAATGGATCGGTACAGGAGGAGTGGTGAGAGATGTCCTTTTGTTTTATAGTGATTTGACAAAAATCGTTTTTAAAGGATAATAAGTTGACAGATTTTAGAAAAGGAATTTTCGTAATTGTCACATTGAGGAGTTTATGATTTTTTTTTAATTTTAGAAGATATTAAACCAGGGAATTTTCTAGAAACAATTTACCTCCACCTACTATAAGACTAACTCTCGCTTTGACCTGACTGATTTTTCAACAACTATAATTTTTATTACTTTGCCGCCTATAATTACTTCTCCGCCTATAAGAGTGTAGTAATGAATATAAGGGACGATATGGCCTTGCAAAATGGGCGGCAATAGTACATCATCTATAGTTAAACATCTTGGAGTTAAAATAATTCCTTATAGCCACTTTATATTCTTCTGTTGAAGCTTCTTGCAGCTAATTGTACAGTCCATAACAAAAAGTTACTGTAATGGCCTGATTAATGATTTCTACGGAAAACGCCGACCTCCTGATTGGGATTTGTGTTTTCGTAGTGCTAACGCCAACTCCGTCGTTCTCTGTGTTCTGGGATGTTTTGCGGTGTCAGCTGCGATTCGGCCATCGCTTCCAGCTCAAGCCTATGACCAACTAATCTCGCGCAACGAAAGAGCACATGCTATCCGTCCTCGCGGACAGCGAGGTATGCCGGGGATAGGGGTGAGTGAACGAAACGGTAGAGGTTTTTTGTATATCCTCCATGTCCTGTCAAGAGCTACGTGAGGTCGTACTATTCACTAATCCACCCTGCCTCATGATCAATCTTTCCACGTTCCACGGGATAAGTCTGTGGGTTGTAATGGTGTATGGCATGAAGTTCTCTAACCCTCCTTTTTAGAGATTATTAAGGACAACACCTTACAAAATAATATTTCTTTATTTCCTTGGGTCTCTTACTTACTAACATGGTTATATTTTCTTCATTCTATACAAACGTGCTTATGCATTACTATGACTCTATGAGGGCTTTGTATGATTCTTAATTGCAGGTTCGGGAAAGTCTGTCGGATCTACACCTCGACAGCTGAGCTTCCTAGGACCAGAGAAGATGGCTTCTCCATAACGAGTCCGGTAAAAAAAACCGCCTTCGTAATGATGTACAAAGTTCTTTTAAAGCCGGGCAGAAAAGCTTTGCCTTTCGAGGAGCTTCCGTGGCAGGAAGCTTTCAGCTTCAAAAGTGAACGCAAAACCTCTTCCAGCTTGAGTTCTTGGAGAGGGATTCCACTAGTGACGAATTGTGGTTCGTTACAGGGTCCAACGATCCTTAACAGACTTGTTGCAATTCTTTTGCCATTGTGTTACGGACTCGCAGCGTGCCAGCTTCCGCCGTTCGGTTTTCGGTTCTCCTCTAACATACTCTGGATCGTAGATTCGCATGTCTTCTCTCGCCAGAATTTTTATGGGGATCTTACACGCTTTCACACACGCTGCATCGTAAGACGTAGCCCTGTATTTCATTACCAATTCAGGAATATTGTTGCAATACACCAGCGAGCCTTCTTGTGAAAAATATACCATGAACTCTTTGTAACGGTGTCTATACCACGAAAATGTTGGTCCTGGAGTCAACAGATTCTTCTCTTTAAGTCTAGATCCTAAGATCTGTGCAGCATCTTTCGATAGGCCCAAGTCTCTCACCACGTCATTTAATTCATCTTGGACAAACTGTTGAGGTTATTCTATGTCAAAATCAAACAGTATTGCCATATAAATCTGTACATATAATACCCTACAGCATTATTTCTATCGATATACTTAATATTATGAAGTAAATGTAAAAAATTTAACGGAATTATTGAATTCTCAACGAGATGGTATTTCGCCCTCATACAAAAAAACTCAAAAGTTTTTTTCATTTCGTGATAAATCCTGACGTGATGGACTCAAACGGAATTCATATTCGGAATCAGCGTACCCAAATTAGTTCGAAATACTCGTCAATATCAAAACACCAAAAATCATGTCGGCCTGTGTTATTAATACTTAGATAAGAGATCATGAAAAGAATAACGTTACTCCGATAATAATTGCTAATAACACTTTTTGCCCAGGACCACCTAGATCCACAATTTAATCGGCATGATCCAATACTTTGCCCTTTAAATGATAATACTTCAGCTGTGTGTTATTTTATCTGGGAAGGTATAACATTTGCTGGTGTTACCTTGTTATACAGCATACTTCTGGTGCAGCAGTCTTTTAATGCATTCAATTTCAACTGAACAAAGGATACATCAGTTTGGAACGTAATGACACTAAATATTTTAAGTTCATTTATATATGAAAGAAATATTTTTTAAATTTTTTGAACAAGCCAGAGATGAGAATATTGAACAGAAGAGAACCTAGTTAACTACCCTGAGGAACACCAAAATCTGTCTTGGAATTTCATAACCTATGTTCTTCCGTTAAGATGTGACTTTATCCATTCTTGGGAAGGACCTGATATTCCAAATTGTAATAGTTTTGCAATAAAAACACGGTGATCTACTATATCAAAGGCCTTACTGAAGTCAGTATATGCTAAGCATAAATTTGATGAATTTTACTAAAAACTTTTCACTGTTCTAATTTATTTTAAAATAATTTTAAATTTGATCCAATATTACAACGTTTCTAGATTAATATTAAATGTTTAACAAATTTTCGCATTTAAAGACTTAAAGGAACTCTCCTCAATACTTCCTCTTATATATTCCATGCCTCAGGGATACTTACGTAGATTAATTTTATCCTTTGGATTCAACTAAGCAAGATAAGGGATTCCCAGAATCATAAATCTACGAAATCCTCCTAAAAGCATAAGTTCCTAAAGTTGAATTTCGTTTCCTTTTTTCGTGTTATTAGTTTTTTTTGTGTATTTTTTGCCTTTTTTTTCTTGTGGACACAAAATTCGAGAAGAGAAGATTAACATTGCGATAATTATTCGCATGAATTGTCGCTGCATGTCCTTTTCGGATACTATTTTAGGAGAAATGAAGTCTATATGCCGTAACACACCCACAACGTTTCCTTGAGCCAGTGTGACTATATTTGTTAATTCTATACCGAAATAACAAAGTTACGATTCAGGACTATGTTTAGAAATGTCGCAGAGGACTCAAAATTTGATACTGTTACTGGGAATATGAAATTGTTTCTGTTTAACTAAAAATCCTTGGTAAATCTCTCTCTCCTTTGTTGAAATTTAACATGAAATCAGATTGTATCCCATGAAACCTACACCAATTATGGTTCCCCTGTTTCAGTTTTGGGGACAGTATAGGATTTTAGGGTAGCACACCAGTCTACCCTATAAGAGCAGCTATAATTCGCGTATGAATTTTACCAGGATTACTTAGCCCCTCTTTCTGGCTTTTGTACCAGGATAGCACTAGTATAGCATAACTCACATAAGGTGAAAGGTATTCCACATTATCATCCTGTGCAGGTAATTAAGGGGCTTTAATACTTAATAGGATCCAAAAAGGAGACACTCCCATCAGCTATCCTGTCTAGCATCTTCTGTATAACCATCGAGCTCTTAGCTTTTAAGCTAATCAAAAACTTTCATGTCACGGAGCGCATAGAAAATTCAATTGTGGACTGAGGGGAGGCTTTTTTGGGTTTTATGTCAATCATGTCCTTTGGTTGCCCTGATGATTAGATTTTCAAGGAGAGAACTTGTCGAATTTATTTTTAAACTTTTTGCTTAGCAGGATTTAGGCTAAAAAGAATTTATTTCGTTCGTGTTTTTTTATTTCGTGGTAGTTCGACAGCACACGTGTGTTTCAAGGATTACAGAATTTATATTTTTCTTTTTCTGGTTAAAAATCAAATATTTGAAAGATCCTTGCTGAGGTTGTCAAATTGTTATCCTTGAAGGGATTTAGAGAAAATCGCTTTGGAACAACTGACCCAACTTTTATATCTTTCGTTTTGTTATCGTTACCTTAATCCTTTGAAGCTTTGTTGTATAACAAAGTTATCGGAAATCTTTAGCAAGGATACTTTGATATATATTTGTTTCCTTTCAAATTTCGTTTATAAATTTAATTTAATTTTGATAACAATTTAAACCATAACTTCTTCTCTGATAAAACATCTGGTGTTTCTTCAGCAGTTGTACTTAATTTGATCAATAATTTACTGTCATTTGACCTGGAAGATTCGTCTTAACCAGATGTGGTAAAGAGCGAAACAAAACACGCCAAAGAGTCATACTATGAGGACAAAGAGGGTATTCTGATGAAAGGCATCATGGAGCGACGAGAAGGCCAATTTTATAGATTAACTAGCTGGGACCCGGTGCGCCTCTACTTGTCATACCCTTTCATTTAATACCCATACCGAATGGCTTGCAAAGAAAAAGATAATCCACTATTTTGCGTTGGCCGCCATTTGGAATTTGGAATGACGCCACAAAGCTAATAATATTGTACTTGTCATACCCTTTCATTTGATACCCATACCGAATGGCTTGCAAAGAAAAAGGTAATCCGCCATTTTGTGTTGGCCGCCATTTTAAATTTGGACCGATCGATCTGAAACTTTGGGAATCGTATTTTTTTCGGAAAAAACCAAAACAATATAGATCTGAGCTCTTTAGCAGTAATTCGAAGAGTACCTCCCATACAAAAGTTCGAATTTTACGGAAATCGGTACACTACAGCCACCCGAAGTGTTCGAGATAGAGCAAAAACCGCAAAAATTCAGGCCAATCGGATGAACGGTTTCGGAGTCTATTGAACATTTACAGACAGACATACTTTCACTTTTATATATATAGATTGGTGAGCTAACTGAGAAATTAGAAGATCCACCAATGTCTATATTGATTATACACTGCCGAAACCTGGCAATACCACATGTCCAAGGCAGTTGACTTGTACTATGAATAGCAAGCACTTCTTCAGTTTCAGTTGAGCAGTCCCCAATTTGTGAAAAACCTCTCGCAGATTACCCAGATGTTCCTCGAAACTTTTGTCAACGATAATGATATCGTTTAAAACAACGAGAAAAGTCTTCCATGGCAGTCTATTGCTTCACCTTCAAGAAAAGTCACTAAAAGTCACACTTTCAAAGAGAGTTAAACCTCTCTTAGTTCAGGATCTTTAATATTTTCTGGCTGAAGTCCTAGGAGAGGGATTCTAGTAACGAATCGTAATTCGTTACAAACATCTAAAAAAAACCTATAATTTCTTCTAAACCTGGACCTTGTGTAAATTAGGGGTTAGTTTGATAAATTTAAAGATAGGCTTGAAGAAGATGTATTTAAAGAATATTTGTTAATATAACGTTATTCGAAATATCCATAAAAGATTCATCCATATCAAAATATTATCCATTATTTCTCACCTATATTTTACGTAATAATCGAAATTACAAACAATCTTATTTAAACTTAAATAATAGAAAACCTTAAAAGCTCTCCAGATATCCAGCAATAAAAGCTTTAAAGCTTTTATAGCTTGAGCTTTTATGACGTATGCAACTAAAGCCCTTGAGCTTTTATTACGTCATAAGAAAATTAAGCAATTTTCTCTGAAGCAAATAATTTCGCAATTACTATCATAAAAAGAAATGAATATTATGAATATTAATTGAAATTAAAAATATTTAGATGGCTCTTGTCTTTTATTACGTAGCGATGAAAACGATTGTATAAGCTTAAATCCGAATTGAAACGACTCATTTTAATAGAAATTGTGTTTCTTAAAAGTTATCGTTTGCAGTATTCGCAAAATAGTAGTTTTATCAATTATTTTATGGTGATAATATTAATACAGGAAAAGTTTTCAAGTTAAGAAAAAAAGAAAAATTCTGGGACTTTTTATACTTCGATTTGGGAATTTAGCAATTTTATCGATTTATATTTGCCATGAGCTTTACCACACATTCGCGTTTAATCTATATTAATAAAAGAAAGTTTCTGTATGCGTGTATGTGCGATGTGTGCGCTATAGCGGGCGCACCAGTGATCGTAGAGCTTCGAAATTTTGGACGAAGGTCCGCGGGGGCCTCCCATGATGCACCTCGAAGCCCGATTTTTGAAATTAAAAATGCCCGCCGAAATATGACCGAAATTCAAAATGGTCACCCAAATTTGCCAATTGTGTTCCGATTTCCATGAAAATCGGTATCTGGGGGTTTTTAAGGCAGCAAATAACGAATTTATGATCAGAACTCCAATCAGAGCGCCAATATGGCCGATGAATTTGCCTATTGTCTTCCGATTCCAATGAAAATCGGTATCTGGAGTTTTTTAAGATAGCAAATAAATAATTTATGATCAGAACTTATAAATTCAAAATGGCAGCACAAATTCTAATGGCCGCGCCGCAATATGACCGAAAATCAAAATGGCCACCAAAATTTGCCAAATGTGTTCCGATTTCCATGAAAATCGGTATCTGGGGGTTTTTAAGGTAGAAAATAACGAATTTATGATAAGAACTTATAAATTCAAAATGGCCGCGCCAATATGGCCGACGAATTTGCCAATTGTCTTTCGATTCCAATGAAAATCGGTATCTGGGGTTTTTTAAGATAGAAAAAAACGAATTTATGATAAGAACTTATAAATTCAAAATGGCCGCGACAATATGGCCGGCGAATTTGCCAATTGTGTTCCGATTACAATGAAAATCGGTATCTGGGGTTTTTTAAGATAGCAAATAATTAATTTATGATCAGAACTTATAAATTCAAAATGGCCGCGCCAATATGGCGGACGAATTTTTTTAATTCTATTCCGATTCCAATGAAAGTGAATATCTAGGGGTTCTTAAAGATTCAAATAACGAATTTATGATCAAAACTTATCAAACTTATTATGATGAAAATGGCAGCACCAATTCTCCACGTCAGGAAATATTTTATAAATACAAATAAGAGTCATTCCCCCTATTTCCGTGAAGTTAGCCACATTCTGAAAAGTGGAAAATTTCTTAAATGACCCCTAAACAGTAGAAACGGTAGAAATAGGTTTTCAGATTTATATAAGGAAAAACTGTTTATAGTTCAATTAAAAAAACGCTGTTTGTTTTTTAAAGCAAATTTTGTTTTGGTTTAAATGTTTAATTTAACTAAAAGTCCATACTCCCCAAAATTATTATAGCACACTGCAGATCTGACTTATTTTCTTGAGATGTGCATATGTGCATAATAGTTGGTGACAAAAGACATATTTTTTATAGGTAACTCTAAATTTTTATAGTAACCAAAATCAATTATATCTTTTTCCTACCGCGGACTGTGCACACATAATCTTTTTTTATTTAAAGGCGTTGCAACGCACGTGGGTTTTATGCTAGTTAATAATATAAAGGGTTTGATGTTTGGTAACTTTTAGGTCAAATTTCCCTAGTATTAAAAGCCCTACGCATGAATGGTTTTTATTTTAATGCCCACTACATTAGTACCAGATATTAAAAACAAACTACTAATGCACTAATAAATGTTCAATCTGTATTAACTGATTCCATCACACATATAAATTCAAACATAAAAATCCCCTAAAAGTAGAAACATTGTATTTTCTCTATCCCTTAATAATCTGCACGTTTTTATCGGTTCACTGGGCGGCTCTTATGGTGTGAACTTCATTCACCTGCCCATGTTACTTGAAAGTTTAATCTGAACAGGAAATTGCAAATGTGAAAGTGCACTCTTATCCCCCGAATTTTATAGCTTTCGAAGGAGTTTTTACGATTTTTCATATTCCCCTAGAGTGGGGGCTGATATAGTATAGGAAATAATCCCAATGGCTGTTGTTAACTAGTATGCTCGTAAAATCCCAGTTCACCGGTCATAAAATGTTTTAATCTCTTAGCCTGCAACTATTTTTGGTAAAAGCTATTTTTGTATTGACATCAAATGTACCATTAACACGATTTCATTTTGTTACATAAAACCTCTACATTGTCCTGCAGTGAGCTGTATATCATTAATGTTGCAACATAATATAAATGTTTTTGATTTATTGTCATCACAAAAAAAAAATAATTCATGCACTTGTATCCTAGTCTCATGTTGTTTTTATACAGTCCTAATTCAAATAATCATTGTTATATTGAATGTTCATAAAATTGCTCCATAAATCGTGTTTGTATATCTCGCTTTAGAGTTAAAAAAAAATCGTATATAGTTTATTTGTTTGTTGTGTACGTCCAACAGATGGTGGATATTCTCGATCAAATGAGGCTGTTGAACGTGACTTCTTACCTCTGCCTGTATCACTGCCTAATTACAAAAGAATCTCATCATCATGCTATAATGTTGATATGGCTACACCAACTTCTACGACTAGCGCTGGGCTCACTGCTGCCACAACAACAGCTAGCTCATCTTATAGTGATAAGAAAAGATCATCAGCTCCAAGTTATCCTCAATTACTTCAACCGCGTTTATCATTAAATGGTGCCACATCCAGGCTTAGGCATCTGGCACTCCCATCTCTCCAAATTAAGGCTGCTGAATCGTCTCAACCGGTACGAAGTAATGATGGATGCACAGAACTTTCTATGGCACCACCGGTGACCGATGATCCCTTAGAGCTGAGAAACTTACGCCGGTATTCGGTTGATCGTGCGAGTCTAACCGGTAAGGTTTTTGATATTGCTCATCACCTGTTTCCTGTTAAAAAAGCAAATTAATAATAATACAAAAAAAACCCTTTCAATCTGTGTTTTTATAATTTTGCCTAATGCCAATAAAAATATTATATTTGTTGAAAATAGCTGAGCTGCTCTTTAGCGTCAATCAATAATATTTAAACTGCTTTCACTTTAATGCAAGTTTCATTTTCAACAAAACACCGTTTTTTTATTATTTCTGTTTTTTGCATGTCTACCAATTTCTGAACCATTTCATATTTTTATCTTTACAGAAATAAGCTCCAAGTTTGGCATGTCGCGGCCGCGCTTTGGGCAAAGTGTCTCACAACAGGCTTTCTTCTCATCACACGATAGTCTAACTGCACCATGCGTAGCACGAGTGTCGCATTCTCATGTCTCAGCCACTGCCTCCGAAATGGACCTGTCACGGAAACATCGAAGAAAGGAACGTGGACGTATCAAGCCAGGTGAACAGCCGCTTCTTGGATCTTGGAATCGATCAGGTGCTAGAGGCTCGCACGATAATACAATTGGTACTACAGCCTCAACAAATCATTTAACAAGTGGAGGAAATAGCTGTAACGGAACTGAAAGGTAATTTTTTATAAATAGAACAATACTTGGCTTCTCTAACCCAAATCGTTAGCTCTCCTATTCGTGGTGGGTCCTATGTTAATCAACGAGACTCTTGCGGCTGGTATCTGGGGACAACTCTCTACTGTCTTATATTATTTAGACTGTAGAAGTAATAAGTCATTTAAGTATACTCAATAAGTTTTAAGACGAGTCCCTATCACAGACTTTATTCTAATTCGATTGCCGATTCAAGGTGTTTGTTGATCAAGAACCGTAAAAATTTACACTCTGAGAATTTTAGCTTCCAGACCAATGCCAAGAACATCAAATAACACAACAATAATGTCCAATTGGTAGGACTGGTTAGAGCTAATATTCACAACACCAAAATAACATCAAAAAACACCAAAAAAAATTAAACCATTACCAAGCCAACGGCAAATAACACCAAACCAACACCAATTAACACCAAATTAAGATGAAATTGGTGGGACTGATTGGAGTTGATGTTCAGAACACCGAAATAACATTAAATAAATGCCAAACAAGACCAAATTTACACCAAGCCAACGGAAAATAACACCAAAACAACACCAATTAACACCAAATTAAAATAAAATTGGTGGGACTTATTAAGATTGATATTCGGAACACCAAAATAACATTAAAAAAATATCAAACAAGACCAAACTAACACCAAGCCAAATTCATATAACACCAAACCAACACCAATTAACTTCAAATTAACATGAAATTTGTGGGACTGATAGAGTTGATATTCAGAATACCGAAAAAACATTAAAGAAACACCAAACAAGTAGTGGTGTTCACTCTACTAAGTGCCTGTGAAAAATTACATCTTGCGCAAACTCTTTAATTAATCAAGCTATTCTAGGGTTGACCGTAATAGCTAAAGAAAAAGTTGAATTGAAAAATGTATTACCTTTTTGTCAGCACTCATTCCGATCAATTGGATTACTAAGTAACACAAAAAAACATTAAACTAACACCGAATAACCACCAATTATACCAAACTGACACCAAATCAACATCAATTAGCACCGAAATAACACTCAACCAAAACCAACCAACGACAAATAACACCAAAAGAATACCATGACACAAAACCAAAGCCAAATTAACACAAAAATGACATTAACCCATGACCAAACTTATGCAAAATAAGACCAAACGAACACCAAACTAGCACCAGTATGAAACTTTCGCCAACTAAGATTAAACCAAATTGACACCAAAACAACGCCAATTAACACCAAAATAAAACCTAACCAAAACCAGACTAACACGTAACTAACTCTAAATAAGTGCAAACCTAAGCCAAAAACACCAAACCAATACAAAATGACATCAAACCAACACTAAAATAATAGCCAACTAGCACCAGATTAACACCAATAAGACCAAACTAACGCCAATTAACACCAAACTAGTACCAAATCTTCACCATACTAACATCAAATCAGCACCACACTTTTGCCAACCAAGCCCAAATTAACACCAAATGAACTCTAAATCAACACCCAACTAATATCGATTAACACCAAACTAACATCGATTAATACCAAACTAATATAAAACCTGCAACAAACCTACCAAATAACATCATATATAGTTATCGCCAAATTGCTAATAAATAGGAAGACTGGGAAAAGGGTTATTTTATATTCACAATGTTATAAGCCGAAGACCATTAAACATTTTATTTTTGTTGGTAGGCTAAGTACTGACAGGTTTTTTTTATCTCATTACAGATTTGGTCGACGATCTGGATGTTCAACAACAACAAGAACACGGAACAGTTCCAGTGTAGGAGCACCAAAATTTACATTCGTATTTGATCCAGCTGGACGACTATGTTACTACTGGTCAATGGTTGTTAGTCTGGCATTCCTCTACAATTTTTGGGTCATCATTTATCGGTTTGCGTTCCAGGAGATAAATGGCCAAACAATAGTGGTGTGGTTCTGTTTAGATTATTTTTCGGACTTTTTATATCTAATCGATATCCTGTTTCACTTTCGGACTGGCTATCTAGAAGATGGTGTCTTACAAACGGACTCAACAAAGTTGCGCCAACATTATATGAATTCAACGACTTTTTATATCGATTGTTTGTGTCTATTACCGTTAGATTTTTTATATTTATCAATCGGTTTTAACTCAATACTACGATCGTTTCGTTTAGTGAAGATCTATAGGTTTTGGGCGTTCATGGATCGGACCGAACGTCATACGAATTACCCAAACCTTTTTCGGTCAATGTCGCTAATACACTATCTACTTGTGATATTCCATTGGAATGGATGTTTATACCATATAATACATAAAAATAATGGTTTCGGATCTAGAAATTGGGTATTTCATGATTCAGAATCAGCGGACGTTGTGAAGCAGTATCTGCAGAGCTATTATTGGTGTACACTAGCTTTAACTACCATCGGTGACTTACCTAAGCCGAGGTCAAAGGGCGAATATGTTTATGTGATATTGCAGCTACTATTTGGACTTATGCTCTTTGCTACTGTATTAGGGCATGTAGCAAATATTGTTACGTCTGTTAGTGCTGCAAGAAAGGAGTTTCAAGGTAAGTTTTTTATATATTCTTTTGTAAATGTTATTTATTTATTAATGAAACCACAATGTGAGTTATGATATTGCGATCGAATTTGTGCTTAATTTTTCATTCCAATTTGCTGATTATTCTAAAGATTCAAGGTGGTTTTTGAGACTATGTAAGAGTTTCTACTTTTTACTCGACCACGTCCAAGGATATGGTGACGTGATAGGGTGTATGATCCCCATAGGCATACTGGTGAGAGAAGGCATGGGCCTGTATGATCCAGAGTATGTTAGAAGGGAGCCAAATACAGTGCGGTCTCACCTGACAAAATTAGTTTGCTACTGCCAACAAAGGAGCTGGCTGTTCTCAAACAAGTTGTCCCGGCCATCGGGGCTTCAAAAGCAATGAGAAGGTGGATGCCCTGGCTAGGCAGGGCTCTGACACTGTATTTGTCGGTTAGCGCTTGGATGAAACAGACCGAACGCTGGAGGTCTGCGGTTGGATTCGAAGCGGTTCCTTCGCCCAAGGAATGGTTGCGGCACAGTGGGAAGGATGTCATAACACTGGTTGGCTTGAAGAAAGTGACTCTGCTCTTCATGTTCTATGTGAGTTCCACGCGATAGCAAGAAGCCGGGCCTCGTTGTTAAACGAATCTTAATTCTAAGCCACAAGCCACTAGGCAGACCGCTGAACCTGTTGAGATGCAAACTTCTCCTCCAAACGACAGCTGATATTACCACCACAACTGTTCCACCGAAATTAAATTCTCCTGCGATTACGGCACCACTACTCCCGCAACACAAGGCTAGCCCACTCGGCTTATTCTCATAGTTTACAGACCTAATTTTCACCCAAACATCACTCAACAGATCCATTGATGAGTAAAACAACTCGATTGTGCAACAAATTTCCACCAACCGAACTCGCACAACGTAGAAAGTTCATCGCCTTCTCCTCTAGGTCTCTGTATCCTCTATCTATATGTCGAATTAAATTTACTACTGGACAAAGCACTTTGACTCTTGAGCCTATTTGTGTCACATAAAAAAGGTTTAAAATGACCGTAATCCATTAGTTTTGAATACTGACATCTTCTTCCATCCAGTTTTTAAAAAGGTGCCAAACGGTGTTGAAAAGGTGTCAATAGTCTTAAACAGGTGTCAGTGGTGTTAAAAAGGTGTCAACAGTTTTCGTGTTGATTAAAAATCCTTTTTCCATCTAGTTTTCAAAAAGGTGTCAAACGGTGTTGAAAAGGTGTCAATAGTGTTAAACAGGTGTCAGTGGTGTTAAAAAGGTGTCAACAGTTTTCGTGTTGATTAAAAATCCTTTTTCCATCCATTTTTCAAAAAGGTGTCAAACGGTGTTGAAAAGGTGCCAATAGTATTAAACAGGTGTCACTGGTGTTAAAAAGGTGTCAACAGTTTTCGTGTTGATTAAAAATCCTTCTTTCATCCTGTTTTCAAAAAGGTGTCAAACGGTGTTAAAAAGGTGTCAACAGCTTTCATGTTGATTAAAAGTAATTAATTGGTGAAAATCGTCCAGTTAATCCAATTCAAAACAAATTAGGAAAAAAATAATCACAATAAACCCAGAGAACACCAAATCAAGTCACTATTAAAATTGAGTTAATTTCTTTCCTAAGCGCAAAACCATGACATTTCCTTCTTTTCCATTTGGCAAAAAGCAACAGTTAGCTCCACATGAAAAAGCTTTTGCCGCATGATAAGCGAATTGTGCTGATTCCGCCAACCATAAAAAAGTTGAGATAAACAAAAACAACAGCGCAGCAGCATCTGTATGCTTCAGCAGTAAAATCCAACGTTGGTGTGGTTGGTGGGGGAGGCAGGATGGCGAAACGAACGAAAGTGGGTGATTTAAGTAAGTAAGGGCAACCCACCCCCGCTAACATTAGCTCAGCAAATTTAAAGCAGCGAACAATTTTTCGGGGTAAACGCAAAGCCACTGCATAAAGCTCTCACACTGTGGAGAAAAGCTGGAATTAATGAAACCGTCTCCCTTTAAAGAGATACCGCCTATCAGCTAGCTATGAAAGAGGCAACTGTGGTACCGATTTAGCTAGTGCCAACAAAGTGTGTGTTGTAAAGCTGCTTGAACTTTGCTTAAACACATCGTTATCGAGCTCTCTCTCTCTCTGCATTACACAATGGCAACTTTTCGCTTAACGCTTCTATGCCCGATACTTAGCACCCTATTGATTGTAAATATTTGGCGTCTGATTATAAACGTTAAAGCTTTCATCCAGCCACCCTTAAGCATCGCTTATTCTTGAGAGCATTTCAAACAAGAGCGCATCAGAATGGAATATCTTCTTCGTCCTCGTCCTCGTCCTTGGTGCCACCCTACTATGGTCGGTCTAGAAATCGAGAAGAACAGGCAAGGATACTACAAATTTCGAGTCAACCTTGAGAGCCTTGAGAAGTTATTGTAATCCAGAGTGTATGTGCTTAATTGGAAAACATTCCCGCCACCACCGAAAACCACCCCTGCTTTGAGCCTACTCTCCATTCAACAATTCTACAGCTTAATGAGGGATAAGTGTTGAAAAAGGGATAAAGGTAAGTGGGGTAACACTTTCTGGTTAATGGGTCTCTTGAATATATACTCACCCCCACCCCTCGTACCGTTACACCGCTACAGCATCACTTCCCCTTGTTGCTGGTGTGACATTAGGATTTCCTCAAGTCGTGGAAATTTTCACAAGGGGTGCTTTTTCGGCCGGAGACTGTATCTTTATGGGTAGACCATAAACACATCAAGCACATTTGTAAGAGTGAAATCCCCTAAGGCTCTGCTAGCGAACCTAGGTAAGGTTAGTTGGTAACAGGATCCACCTGTGAAATACTATCGGCTCTTATAAACACCTCTCTCCAAAAAACACATACACACCTGCATTTATATACAGGAGATCCTTATCCAGGCGCAATTTATTTGACGGCACTTGGAAATTTGTTTGCGGCCCAAATAAATTTTAAGCGGCTTAGAGGTCGGATCCTTATTGGTGCGATGGCGGGTCCTTTTTACCACACGACACTGAAACGACAGGAGTAAAAGGCCAAATTTCAAATGATGTCAAGCGGTGAGTCGTTAAAAGTTTGCTGAAGTTTTCAGTTTTATCTTGAAATTCTTGCGAATCTGCTGTTTGCAGAAACGTTACGAGCATTTTATTAATTGTATGAGTTTTTTCCTTCCATTTTTGTGTTTCTTTTTTTTGAGAGAGATGTAAAGTTGAAATGTCGGCCAACTTCTCTGGCATTTTTGGCGGCACCTTTTAACCTTTTATCGATTTCACAAAATGCGGCAGTTTCCGTGTCAAGATGATCCACGTTCAGATCGTAAATCATATAATGACGGAATCTCTCATCCTGCATGTGCTTCGATTGTTCAATAGAACTTAAAGTGGATTTGCCATCGTAAAATCCTCCCGAACGAAGTACACATTGGGTTAAGAGAGGAAAATCTCTGCACCACGGTCGTCGGTATGTTCATAAAAAAGAGTTCACTTTCGGCATTGTCTCTAGGAAATTCCAAGAAAGTTTTAAGACTTCAAAATACTACAGACTGAAGTCGACATTCACTTAAGAAACCTCCATTCCAGAGGTAGTATAGTATACTCCCGAACAACGTCCCAAGAGACTCTTTGAGAAAACTGACTTCTTCAACGATTTCCTCTGCAGACACCGCACACCATCACCAAACTCTACCAAGCGATGCCGTGAAAGATGCATCTAGCAAAGAACTTTAAAGAGTTTAGATTAATAGAATTGAGGATATGTTCAATCTCCATGGTGTCCTTGTGTGATAATAAAACAAAAAAAAAACTTTGATGCATTTGGTGCGAAATCGGTTTCAACGATGGGGCATAAATTTTTGCTGCATTCTATAAACTATTCAACGGCTTCATTTTCCATCGCGGTTTTATTGAAAAAGTTACGAACTATCGAGAATTGCTGAATGCATTTTATGTCATGAATAAATGAATCCGGCTGTGGCCACATACAGGGTTCATGTGAAATTCATGGATGCAATATCTCTCTGTGGGAACTTGAAATTTTATTCGCAATTTGAACATGGAACTAGAAATATTTTTTGGAAGGCTAATTTGCGGGAGTGGCACAATGACTATTCTTTGTATTTATATATATGGTTTTTTTCATGGAATTTTAATTTTTATATCAAATTTTTGGACTTTGCAAAATATTCATTGAAAACAGCAAAATTTGTTATATCAATAAAAGTTTTTACTGTAGTAATGAACACCATTGTGATGGATTTCTATACTGCGAGCTTCCTACTGGCAGCCTAATTCAGCATATTGATAGGATTCTGGGTACACCTCTAACTTCAATTAATTAAAGCAGTCTCTGAAGAAATTATACATTAATTGTAAGAAATTCCTGTAAATACACCATCAGGAGAGTTAATCTACTATTTGACAAAAAGTTGAGAAATAAACTTTTCAATGCAACCACTGGCTACAAATACTTCTAGGCATTGAGTCATGTCATTATCACATGACCTAGTTAACATGCCCAAGTATCGCAATACCTACTGACGTCCATCAAGAAGAACTAGTATCGCCCATTGGTCGAAATTCGACCCTCTCTCCTTACTCTTCCCTCAATCCGTTCCGTTAAAGTTTGACGTCTACGCATTTCAAATAACTCAGTAATAATTTAATTGAACTATTACCATTTTTTAATTTCTCAATCAGTTCTAAACAAAAACAAAAAGAATTGTTTTAAAAAAGTGTAATTAAAAACTACATTATCATCTAAAATCGCATCATTGAACAAAACTTTATTCATTTAAAAAACACCATCGCTTACCGTGATATTTTGATAATAATTTCAACATAAGCGGAATGACGCTGACATGCAATCGCACTACGGCAAGAAAAGTGGCACAACTCATAAATTGGCTGTTTTGAGTTATTGCCGTCAGGTGACTGTTGGCACTTTTCTTGCCGTACTGCGATAGTATATGCATTTATTTCTAATCTAATTTGTTGAAACAAAAACAAAAACAAACAAAATTTTGAAATGCGAATTTGATTTATTTAAAGCGTAGTGAAAAGGAAGTACGGCAAACTTTCGCTAAGCAATCTAGGCTCATGAATTTTAGTCTATTCACAAACCTTAATAATAAATTTTTATATTCGCCTGTTTATATGCTAACCGTAATTTCTACCTTATATTGTTGTTGTCCTTTTATCATTTTATATTGGGAAATGCAATACTCATTCTGAGTGACAGAATTGAGATAAATGAAAAATTTTGTTTTGTGCACACCTTTACGACTCCGACTTCCATATAAAACCAGTTTGAGCAAAATCGGTTTAGTGGAAGTCGGATAAAGTGCTGTACAAAAAAAGTGCTTGCGTATTAATATATAGATTCTACTATATCCATTACACCATCCTTTATTTGCTAGGGGAAGATGTTAATAGACAGCAAATCCAAGGCCAATTTATAAGATTCTTTGTTCGTCTTGAATTCTTTGCCCGCCTCTGCTGGTACGAATTTTTACCGCATCAACCATGCCTACACAACCCATATTTTCGCGTACATACCGATCTATAAATTTTTTCATTACTAGAACAGCTCGAGTGTGGAACAACCTCACGCCGTCAGTATTCCCGATCCAAAATCCAAGAAGTCAAACGCAAGGTTCATCGTCATCTCCTCATCCACCCCCTAGACCCTCCCTTATTCTATCCTATCCTTAGAGCTAAGCTTACTACTAGACATTGCACCATGACGTAGACGATGTGACGGACTGGTAATATAAAGGGTGACACCTAAGCTTTCACATAAAAAAAATCTTGTTTAGTAGCCTGAGCAAGTGTAGGCAGTTCGAGGGTACCAAGTCGAAGTTGAAGGTCCCCAAGGGCGGCGGAGCATAATGATTGTGGGTGGGGAACACGTTAAAATGTTAATCGGTCAATTTATTTATTTGAGAACTTCGGCGTGGATATGTGAGTAATAACTTCGTCGTTGTCGAAAACTTTATATGTATTTTTAAACGCGAGTATCGTGGTCCCCCAACTGAGTACTAATCGCAGCCAATGCTGCTTGACCTTTGTGATCGAACCAGAACCGGTCTATTGAGCATGTTGAATAACATCCTTCATGGTCACCAACATAATTTCCTGAAATATGAGGCAATGTAACAACAAAAATTAAAGGTTTGTATGAGTAAAGCTAAAGCTTCCGAATACGTAAGGCAGATGTTGGGATTGTCCCATTTCATTTGGCTTGCCTCATGGGGCCCTTATGAGAAACTGATAAAGCATACCTCGCTGATTTTTTTTGTGGGGTGTGAGAAGCCTTCTTTTGGCATGCCTGAAGTAATGGGAATTGGTAAGCCCCTGAGACAATCCCCTTTTTATATGCTAGTCGGATGGGGTTTAAAAAGCTTAGGCTATATAGTTATAAGTTCTTTATAGCTATAATATAATATATTTAGTTTTCGTACGAAAAGCCATGCCTTTCGACCACGTCCTTTCGTCGCAGCGACCTAGACAACTCTTCAATGTTCTGGATTATTAGGTGTACATGAAATATGGATTTCCCCACCCAAAGCAAAAGTGCGTGTGCACTTTTCCTTCCATCCACATGCGCTCCGCCGCCCCTGAAGGTCCCTAGTGAGCGGGACAAGTAGTCCGCGGCATCGTGCTTGATGTCTGTTGTAAACTGTGAAATCAGACTAATCGTACAAAGCGTGACACATGATCTTAGACTTACACATAATAAAAAATACCACTCCCTGGCATATTACACTTCCCCTTCGCCGAAAGGTGTTTTTTCTGAAAATCAAGAAAATCGCCTGTCTTCAAACGCGTTTATGAGGTATTTAATCGTACCTCACAAACTTTTCATGAAAATGGGTTGGTAGGGCAACTCTTCGCGAATAAATAAGGCTTTGCAAAATAACGCTAGCACCACTGTGGGCCTTGATCAAACTTTTTTCCTGAAACATCTGTTTTTACATTTTTGCGATTTACGCGAAAAGTTATAATTATTATTGCATGAAATTTTATTGTAGGTAGGCACCAACTGAAGCCACAAGTTAAGCCCTGAAAGAAGGTTCTACGATAACTACAGGCCCTATAGTCTAAGCTCCCATGACAAAAAAGGTACCCCATCGAACACCTCAAAATTATAAAGTGAGAATGGCTGAAAAACATGTAAAAAACATGTTTCGCCCGCCAGACTAGTAAAAATTTGTTAATTGTTATTTTTTATGAATTTTTGAAATTAGCTAAAAAAAATGATTTTTTTTCCAAAACACCTGCTTGAAATTTATACAATTTGTAGTAAATAATGAACCATTTTTGAAAAAAATTGTCTGGCTGACAATTTTTGTTAACTAACTTCTGACAGACCTTTTGTTATAAACTATTTTTTTTTAAAAGTGCACTATATAACACCTCCTTGATTTTGATTTTTAAATAAAGTTTAAGATCTCTTCTATCTATTACAACTTGTCTGGCTGCCATTTTTTGTTAATTAATGTCTGACAGACCATTTGTTATAAATTATTTTTTTTAAAAAGTGCACTATATAACACCTCCTTGATTTTTTTTTTAAATAAGGTTTAACATCTCTTCTATCTATTAAATCTTGTCTGGCTGACAATTTTTATTAATTAATACTGAAAAATCTTAAAAATTAGTAATTTTGGGATTTTTCACTGCAGTTTAGTTTCAATAGCATCAAGGCCTACGTATTGTTTGACAGCTGTTCCTTTGGGTTTTTCCAAATTTTAAACTAAAAAAAAAATTATTCAAATCGGTCGAGCCATTTGCGAGACTAACCCAAGGCAATTGATTTTTATATATAAGAAGATGAAGGGTCAACAATGTATTTTTTTTGCAAAAACCTGTTGACCGATTTCAATTGTCCAAAACTCATATTTTTCGTCTTTTTAAGCGCTATTACGTACTATTTTTTGTTTTCCAAAAACAAAATTTTTTCACACCTAAAACGTTGGAAAACCGGTTTTCCCTACTATTATTGACTTTTTTCCACCTGTTCCCCTGGACCGATTTTATCCAAAACACATTCATTGAATTCGCTCTTAATTATAGCGTCCAAAAATCGCAGGGTAGATTTATTTCAAGTTTTTCGCTATCCCTCCTGGACTATAAACTAATCAATCTAATGCCGCTGTAAGAAATGGAACCTAAGTAGGTGTTGCGACACTTGGGCATGTGAACTAGGTTATGGGGTAATCGCATGTAATTCTCAGCTAGTTTTTCGCCCACGTTTTAATTATATAAACCTTTAAATTATATCCTTTAGCTAGTCATCGTGCTTGTATAGAAATGGAAGGCGGAATGTAGAGAATGAATCAACAACAACAGTGTGACCATTTTTGTATTATTACTAATCCTAGATCTAAACCTACACTCACAGCACCCCAAAAAAGGTTATAACAAGTAAGATATAGTGAAAACCCTTTCACTTAAGTCCTCCAAACAAAAGTTCCTTTCTCATTGGTACAATAATATAAAATACGTATAATGGAGAATTTTTTTAAAAAAAAAGAAATTTTAATTAAACACCGCCATGAGAAGCACGTAACTTAAACCCAACAAAGGGTATATGCACGGCAGTAAATTTAAAAGGATTGAATTTCGTTATTTAAGAGCAGAAAAAAAAATAAATAAATAAATAAATAAAGGACTATCCTTATATACATGGTTTTCGTTTTCCTGAATACCATTTTTTATTGTCACTTTATGACGGTTATTTTTCGCAGGACGCTTCTGTGGTATATCCTATTCCGCATTTGTATCGGTTTTATGAGGCCCAGACTATATACCGACGGAGCGATGCCTTCTATCCTTTGGTATACATACCAAAAAGGATTATATTTTATGTAACTCTCGTCTGTTTTCTTTCGGAATCTGAAGAGAATGGATATGGAAGGACCTTTTCCCTTATTTTTTCCCCTTTTTTCCTTTAGTGAAGTAAATTACAGAGCAGAAAACTTTTATAATTTAGTTTTTTTTTTTGGTAAGGGTGTAAGGGGGTAACAGAAGGGGTAGAAGGATAACGATTTTCTTAAATTGACTTTGCAGAAATATAAAGAAAGACGGAATTTATTTTAGTAGAAAAATATTTATTTTTTATGCTTGAACTTTGGTCATTGATATGAAGAAAAAAAAATTGAAAGTCACATGAACTTTATTCATAAAAACTTGGTGCCATGAATGCTAGATTCGAAAGCAAAAAAAAGAGAACCAACGAACGTAACGAGGATTACTGGGAGAGCCTCTTATGGATTTCAGGTATATAACCTGAGCATCACAGGATTCACAGGAATCTTCCATATGTCCTGATAAAAACCGTTCTAGAGCGTACATATATCACTAAGGAAATCCTGTCAATTGACTAGAGATAAAGATCAAGGCACATAACAAATATTTCTACAGGATAACAAGGGCGCACCACCACCGGAAGGACTTAATCGATTTATCAATGTCGCCTTCTGGATTTGTGCCTCGGTCCAAAACTTCCTTTTTTTCCCCCTGTCAAACGCTTTCCGGGGCTTTTCTCTGGACACTGTTCTTTATTTTATTTTTTTCTTCTACTTCGAAATCTTTCTTCTGTTTTTTTTTCTTCTCTCATATCTTGTACATTGCTTAGATGAACGGACAGAGATGGCTTACATTGTTAGTCGTTGTGGCTCGTCCTTT
This sequence comes from Thereva nobilitata, assembly GCA_963855945.1. NCBI lineage: Eukaryota > Metazoa > Arthropoda > Insecta > Diptera > Therevidae > Thereva > Thereva nobilitata. The sequence goes on along the minus strand of OY979694.1, from coordinate 11,994,698 downwards.
GAATATATCCGGACGTCTGTCAGAATTTATCAAGAATCATCAACTGACTGCGGCTGTCTCGTTACACGCACCCTGACGTGTCCAATTAAAAGTGAACATGCCTAGGCACAACACTGGAACTAGACACCAGACTGATAGGCCAGCAGCTTCCTTTGTAAAGGACGTGATTTGCTCTCGTCCTTCTTCTTCTAACAAAAATTACTCTCACAGACGAAGAAGATCTTACGTATGACAGCTAAAGATAATAATTTTTTTTTGCACACGCTAATATAGAAGCGAAGATATCGTATTTTTTTACGTTTACTATTATGGACGGAGTTTTTTGGGTGTTCGTCCTGGCATAGAGGAGATGCGGGTGTTTTCTTCCATTTTTGGGTGGAACAGAATTTAGTTGAGATGTCCTTTTTGCTGCTATTTCCTCCTAATGTTACATAATGAGAATGACAAAATACCAGAGGGAAATTAGAAAACTAGAAAGGAAACTGGAAAGGGCGGGCATTCAATGATCGATCTATTTCCGATGTCTCCTTTTTTTACGGCAGAAATATTTACGGAAGCTGGAGAAATTGTCTTAAAATTGTAAGAAATATTCTCAAGCGCTTTAAAGAAATTATAAATTAAAGAACAGCAGAAAGATAGTTATAAATTTGCACAAAAGCTGTTAGCAGAAATCGCACGAAAAGAGTAACCATACACGGTCTGGAAATCTGCTAGAAGTCACCTGTCATTCTATAGAGATACATCTTGATCTCTAGATGAAAATCCTAATAATACATAGGTATAGAAAAAATTGCCTAAAACATATATGAAGGAAAGGAGATATATATGTATTCGGGAGTGGCTATTCGCACTGCAGAGTAGATAAGAGTGGATAAGAGTAGATAAGAGTAGATGAGAGTAGATGAGAGAGTAAATAAGAGTAGATGAGAGTAGATGAGAGTACATAAGAGTAGATGAGAGTACATGAGAGTAGATGAGAGTATATGAGAGAGTAGATGAGAGTATAAGAGAGTAGATGAGAGTAAATAAGAGTATATGAGAGTACGTAACTCTCATCTACTCTCTCATTTACTCTTATTTACTCTCGTCTACTCTCATCTACTCTCATCTACTCTCTCATCTACTCTCATCTACTCTCATCTACTCTCATCTACTCTCTCATTTACTCTCATCTACTCTCATCTATTCTCATCTACTCTCATCTACTCTCATCAACTCTTATCTACTCTTATCTACTCTGCAGTGCGAATAGCCTCGGCCTATGTATTCCGTTAAGGCATGATATGAGTGGCCTTCAGAATCGCAGTTGTAAATGATGCTGATGAAAAACTAATAAATACTGCGCAACGGAGGGGACGAAATAAATTTGGAAGAATTATGAGCTGTTTGATCATGGGATTGGGACAAAGGGAAGAACGAAAGACCATGCCACTGTAAGAAATCGAAACTCAGTAGGTATTGCGGCACTTGGGCATGTGAACTAGGGGTAATGACATGTAATTATCACCTAGTTATTGGCGCCCGTTCCAATTATACTAAATACTGCTACTAGGGTCAATTAAGCGGGTACTTAGCGGTCAATTAGTCTTAACAGTTTTTTGCTAATTGGGTTATGCATGGGAGGTACTTTTGTTCCGGCTCAAAATATTTACATGTTCGTCCAACTCACACACGCTGATACGTTTGACAGCGTATGCTTTCAAAAATTCTCCTTCCCAAGCGGTCTTCGATCCCAGCATGAGACTCAGGTAACTTATCTTTAGTGTTGCCAGTCAAAACATATAAAAATTTGGAGAAAATCCCTCGTTGGCTTTTTGAAATCCCCAAAGATGAAGGATACTTAAGATGTCCTTTGAATCCTTTTTTCGTCGAATGTCCTTTTTGGCATTTTTATTTAATAGCTTGAAAATGATGTATATATATCACAGCGCTGGGATAATATGTGCACTTTGTACGATTTGTTAAAGGAACTTGTATTATGCAAATTTCGAAATATTTAAGTATGTACCGTTATTTATGAAACTACCTAACATTTTGGCAAAATATTGCATCTACGTAATACTAGTCACTAGTACTCCAAAAGGACGAAATATGAAGGAAATCGGAGAAGGTCGAGTCCCACCCGTTGGTCGAATTGTTATGGAATGGCGCTTGTGCGACTTTCAACATTTTTTAAAGAATTGAATCGAAAGAGAATTTTTTCAGAAGAGAATTTCGTTTTGCATTTGATATTTTTGTAGTATGTGCGTGTGCGTACCTATGTGGTCATTTTTTTCCTGCGCGATATCTCGCGAATCAAAAAAGGTATGGACTTCGTTGAGATGTCGTTCGAAGCGTATTAACGAAAATATTTTCATGAAATTCGGTCGAGCCGCTTTTTTGTTTAAGCGAAGTATGTTATTTATATTTATTACTAAAATATCCAATCAAAATATTCAACATTCACCATACTGGGAATTCAATCGTGTGGACCGAAAGGGTCAAACCCACGACCCAACTAGTTTTTATTCTGCGTCGGTTTATTATTTTATTATATATTATTGTGTGCCGAGCCGACACATGGGCCGGGCCGCACAAATGTTCGTTGGGGGCCGCGAGTTTGAAACCCCTGTTGTAGATGATAACCAGCTTGGCACTGCAGTAACCTGTGGCCCAATATCCAGTGATGATTGCCGTAATTCTGGTAATATTTCTTCGGAGCCTGTTTAGGAAGATCATTGTTCTTATTTTGTTGTAAGTCTTGGAGATAATGCAGATATTCACCTGTTGGGCTTCTAAACATCTCGATCTCCCAGTCACGGGGAGACTTCCTGCTTGGTTAGATAGTCGGTTTTTTCGTTCTTATATATATATTCTTACATCCGGGAATACAGACGAGAGTAACTTTATGCCTTCTACTAAGATTCTTTAGCTTAGCCTTAGCTTAGTTGAGTCGTCGTAGCTTTTGAGGATGTCTCCGTTTCACCATTCTCTTCAAACTAGGATCAACGTAGCAAGCCAAAAAATTGATGTGATTGTAGGGTTTTGAGAACCAGACCGACAGTGGTACGATTCGAGGTGTTTGCTGTGAAGTTCAAGAACGAGTAGGTGCAAGAGCACATCGAAGGCGTTCATCTGCCATATTTCCATGGTCACTGTTGCTGTCCCCTAAACTTTTGAAAACTTTGTTACATTATACGACCTGTTTGGTGCTGCCTATCGCACCAATAACGGTTGTAGGTGAGGTCTATATTACAAAAGAACCTCAACGAGGTGGACAAGGTCAAACATAAGGATGAGCCAAACTAATCTGGTGTTCCGGGTATAAAATTGCTGTGGACGCAGGACAGCGCTTATTTCGATGGAACAATAGTTATGATAGTAAGAATCAAGTTTTGTCAGGGCTGCTTATTCCTGGGTTGACTCAAACCAATGCCCAAATCAAGAGAGTCGAAGAGGTCGAATGTATGGTTTGTACACTACAGCCAAAGCCTATGGCTGCAGGATGATAGATTGTGTAATTGTGAGGCACAAGCGGTGGTATTAAGTCGGTCGTACTGGAGGGGGCCCTATACGTAACCTAGCCTAAACTTATGATGGGTGCCCGCTTAATTAACCCTAGTAGTAGTATTTAGTATAATTAAAAAGGGGGCCAATAACTAGGTCGAATTACATGTCATCTTACCATGGCCTAGTTCACATGCCCAAAAATCGCAATACCTACTGAAGTTCGATTCGGTATAATCACTCGTTCTTTCCGCCCCACTCAGATAATGTGATCCCATTATTAAATAAGACACCATCGGCTTATAATTCATCCAAATTTATTAACATTATAAATAGAGGAGGTGACCGAATTGAACCCCCGGGGGACACCGGTAGTGATGGTGTTGGGTTTGGAGTTGACCTCATCCAGTGATACTTTGATTGAACTACCCGAAACGAACTCGAAGAACTTTCAACAGAATTTTTGTAGGACTGAGTCAATACACAATAGTTTAAAGTTACTACATCAGAGCTGAGTGCCATACTCTCGGAGATGTAAAAATTAATACAATGGTTTCTCATTTCTTTTCTTACGTGGACTCGTGTGTCTTTGGGGTCTCATATGTTCACCTCTACGCTACAGTGCGTATGAAATTTAGTTTTATCTATTTTACCACAGGCTTTACTGTCACTATCGCAATTTTCTAAACTCGCTTAAAGCTGCAGTAGGTATTTTATGTCTGAAATTGATTCGTTTGCTGCTGTATTGATTCCAGTCTGTATCTTCCACTCGCATTCCAGTGTCGTATTATCAAATTGTTGTTCGTGGTGTGTCACCTAAGTTCTTCAACAATGTTACTATTTGATGACTTTTATGAGAAAAACCCAAGCCAAGAATATGCTACCAGTCGGTCCTGTCTTTCAGGTCATGGTGCAATGTATAGTAGCAGGTTTAGTTTGAAGGATACAAGAGAATAGTACGGCACTGATGGCTTGTTTGTATTAAAGTAGGTTATTGGCTACACTTGAAAGACAGGGTTCACTATATCAGTTTCTTGGTACACTGGCTGCTCCAGATATGCTGCAAGAACTGAGCCAGTTTTATAATAGATAAAATACGATGTTGTCCTCAACACCGTTCCTTCATCCAGACTTGGGACTTCGGTGGAGCTAACTAAACTCATCAATACACAAAATATTACCCAAAACAATGTCCCTAACTTTGCAAATTTGTCGCAGACATTGTACCCTACAACAAAGTAAAGCTTTAATATCCTTCCACTCGGTTCGTGCTCACAAGGATATTTCGTTCGGTATGCGGACATAAACTGTTCCTTTACGTCTTCCAAAATGGAATCATCAAAATGATATTCGTGGAACGAGCAGAGTTCATTTCTGTATGCGATAAAATTTTATTCATTTTATTGCAGTTATTCGCACTGCGCTAAGAGCATCCCACCAAGCAAGGATAAATAAATGATAAACTGCAAGTGTTGAGCTGCCAGTAGACCCGCAGATGAGCCACATTTTTACGGCAGTAAACTTTTGGATCGCATCTTTGCTCTCTACCTGGATCTGGGCTTGCAGCAAGGACATGACATTTATAAAGAATGGCAGGATAAGCTGCCTTCTACACTTTTACACTTTGTGGCAATTCCCGGCGGTAATGTAGCCGGTATGGCATTGATATTGCAATGCAAATCCAAGCACTAAGTTCCCCAACCGCTGAGATCGCACACATAAAAAAAAGCAAACTGTGTAACAACAAATCCCGGCATCAACGTCCGCTGCTGTAGGTCCTTAAAATTCAAGGTAGTAGGCACCTGGGCAATGTCGGCGGACTACCTGAACAGGTGTGGGAAGATTTATTACACGGGAAGTACTGCAGCATCACGTACTACAACCTGAGGCTCCACCGACTAAAGTTTGTTGGCTATGGGGGTGGCGGGGGTGAGTCGCGGTAACCTGTAAATTTCACGCTTCTTTAGAGCCCAGTCTGTTTCTGTTGGGTCTGCATTTTAGGGATGGCATTTCCCTTTGCCTCCTCGTCGCCTTAATTTCCTCCTCGTCCTGTGCCTGTTCAATAGCCCGGGAATTCCCTAGTTCGCAGTTGTCTCTTAATTTGTTTGCTGATGCTGCGGTGGATGGGTCACGATTTGTTTAAAATTCATCAGGCGTAACTCTCGCTGTGGAATGGAGCTTAACTGTGGCACATCCTTCTGTTAGGCAAGGAATAAAGGGTATTGAGTTGTGCTGTTTTTATACGCGATGCGACATCCTTTTTTCTCCCAAAAAAAACCCAACTGCCTCAAATTTTGAATCACTGCACGTCAAAAGTCCACTTCTCACCCAGTGTAAATGTTGGGAATATAGAGTGTGTGTTATGTGGTGTTTTTTTTCCGGGAAGTACTCGTTTTGTGTTTTGTTTTTTCGGTGAACCCAAATGCAAGGTTTCCATTTTTATTCTTGCAGGGCATTTAACAATTGAATGGTATTCAAACAGCTTTAAAAACTTCGGACATTTATTGATTGGCTACCAATTAAAAGTTTATCCGATTGGCAGACATCGAGGGTTTTGGTATTTAAATTTCCGGATTCGAAGACAAATTGCCAGAGTTGAAAAATTCACAAACAGTTTTTGGTTCTGTTGTTTTACATTAAGTAAAAGTTTTTGTTTTGACAGGAGAAATAATGCAACAAAAATATATTTAAACATAATTTCAACATTTTGATAAATTGATGTTTTTGTAAAGTTTAATCAAATTTCACAAAATATTTTTATTTAATGTCTGCATATCCGATAAATAGTAGAGGGAAATTGTCATATGATAGTGATGCAGTTGGGAAGTTGGATTTTTTTGTTTTTTTTCGTTACATATGTTAAGATAGAGCGAAAAAAAAAATTTCTGCAAAATCGGTCCTGTGCTGCACGAGAAAATTGCATAAATGTCAATTTTTGATGCATTTTGAGTGCATTCCTACACTATTTTTTGAATCTCTCCAGTTCTGTTGGTCGTAGAACAAGAAAGAAAATTATTTAATTCATTATTTAATTCAATATTTTTTTTCAATTTTTTGCCTTTTGCTTAGTATGAAAAGCTTCTTGCCAACTATGAAAAAAAAGGCAAAAAATTGAAAAATTGAAATTTTTTAGTTTTTTAAAAGGCTTAAAATGGGCATTTCAAATAAAGTTTTATTACTTACAATAGGATATGAAAAAATATTAGAGCCATAGACCAGTGTGATATACAGTAATGGTATTCTTTCTTCTCGTAATTAATAGTCCAAGTTCAAGAGAGAAATATTTCCATGAGGCGATTTCTAAAGGCCCCCATTCCTATACAGCCCGCCGGCAGGCCATGGGCTGAAGGTTTCTCGCCTTGAGGCCAAGTATAACCACACACTCACTCACCCATACCGTCAACTGGATGGGGCCTGCTGGTCATGCAGTCCAAGAAAACTGACAAAAATCTTTATGTGTATTGGGGGTATTTATCGTCAGTCCGTGCCTGAAGATCTGAACTTCTATTTAGTCTAAAATGTTCGTTGAGGCCATGAACATTCCCTGCAAACATTACGACTCGAGAACGACTCGAAAACGAGTCGCGAAATCTTCGAGAAGACTTCGATACGAGAGTCGTTATCGAAACGATATCGATTTGTAAAAGACGAAAACGGAAAGCTATAGCAAATCGCTTTTACGACTCGATAACGACTCGTAGTAGCGATTCGAAAACGAGTTCCGAAATCTTCGAGAAGACTTCGAGAAGGCTTCGAGATGAGAGTCGTTATCGAAACGATTTCGATTTGTAAAAGACGAAAACGGAATGCTATAGCAAATCGCTTTGATGACTTGATAACGACTCGTAGTAGCGACTTAAAATCGAAGAGCTCCTTATTCATTTTCTTTGATGGGCGGGGAGAAATTGTAGAAAAAATATATAGTACAGCTCCTAGAGATTTCTTCTGAAAAAAAATTGTAAGTTAATGAAATTTGGAATGGTGGGAGTTTAGCAATAGGAGAAAAGGTAACCGTTGAGTTCCAGGCCATACTTGATGAAAATCAAGAGAAAATTCGATTGAACGGATTGTCCGACGCTTTCCCGGCCGTAACTCTGGACAAACGTCGAAATTGCAAAAATGTCAAGAGAACAAAAATAAAGCTATGAAAATTCTCGACAAAATAGTTCCTATAAGCTTTTTCACGTTTGATCGGAAAATGGAGGGTAAAGAAAAAAATTATGAAAATTTATTTCGAATTTATATTGCTTTCTTTATGCAGGGTGTCCCACCTAAAGTTACGAAGCGGCTGGCTGTGGATAGGTTTTGGATAGACGAACAAAAAATCGTATGGGAGGGGGAGGGAAATCGTAACGGTTTAGCCGCTAGGGCGCTTTGAAATTTTTTTTGTAGAGGTTTACATATCACCCTTTATGTTTGTAACCCTATGATATAATTTCATGAATAAGGCAGCAGGATACGCGTAATACTCTCTCCTACCTAAAACTGTAAAAGCGAGAGTTCTACGCGACTAACTTCCAGAGTATCAATTGTATCAATTGTTCTCAGGCAGTAGTAAAGGCGAGACAATTAGTGCTAAAAAATCGGTCCACTTATTTTCGGCATGAGACTGGTTACGGAAGCGAGTGAGAACACCCCCATTCTAGAATCCTAACCTTTCCTTTTCCTAGAATCCTTTCTATTTTTAACTCCATAAAACCGGACTACGCAGCTCGGGGAAAATCCCTGATCCCTTAAAATCCGTTCAGACCCGAGAAAACGTCATTAAATGAAATATAAGAAAATTCCGATCGTTGAACGTATGTAAAAAAGTTTATTCAAGATCAGATACATTTTTTATCCTACCTATTTTTGCGGTAAAGGTTACCGTTTATGATTAAATCGACGAGTCGACAACCAAGATTTTGGCGAGTGATTCTCGAATCGTAAACGAATCGTTAAAGCGACGAGTCGAGAAACAAGTTTTTGGCGAGCAATTCTCGACTCGTAAACGAGTCGTTTAAAAGACAAGTCGAGAAAATGTTTGCAGGGTTGTTGCACTTGAATTAACAACCTGCTACGCTAAACTGTCGTCTTCGCCTGTGTGTATGTAAGGAATCATGAGGTCTGCCTCAAGTTCTCATCCCTCAGTCAGACTGAGTACTGTATGGCCTTCATTGGTCGGTACTTGCTGACCTGGCTTAATAGGCTACGGCCTGCCGGCGGCCTGTTGTGAATGGAGGCCTTAAGGGGCTCATATATAAGGCCGGCTGCACTGAATAATTGCTCATTCGGAACGCTGGTCGGTGGAGCGTTCAGATATTTTGTGAGCCAGATCTGTCAATTTGTTGTATTTTAATTTTGTTTACCACGAGGCACGACACGGCGGTGTCACGACCTACACACACATTCGCATTCGCAAAACATTCGCATTACTTGATGCGAATGCGAATGTCGAAGCGAATGTTTAAAATGATGCGAACATTCGTTACAACCCTAGTTACAATATGCAACTATGACTGTGTGTCATGTTGTAACTTTCTACTAAAAACAAATATCGTTAAGGTTCTTATGATCCACCTGAGGTCAAATAAGATCAGTTAAGACAGAAAATGATGATATTCGGTTTCAAAACATTATTAGGTAACGTCAGTGAAGGCAGACACGACCTCTTGGAAGCATAGCCTACAAATGGAGTTGAGCACCCTTCCGATCCCCGATAAGTTGTCATTTTGAGCGTAGTGTTCAGTAACCAAGCTAACTAATGTCCGGACATTCTACCTGCGGAACCTAACTGATTCTTTGTTAGCTTTGAGACACGGTCCATTAATGAAGCCTTTGGAGTCCACCAGACAAGTTTTGGATCTCCAGTGTTCGGTTTACTTCATCAGAGTACGATCGTCTAGAGCCATTTTTACCAAACTCGTGTGAGCCCTAATAACCCTAGTTACGAACCGGTGATAACACATGCCTGTGATCTCTGTCTCGGCAAGGCGTCCCCCTTTTGATGCCCATGATCATGAAGCCCTGAATGGCCGAGACCAATATGTATAAGGGCGACCCGATTGCGAGTACCCAGCTCATCCAAGGCGCGTTGGCACTATCCATCTAATTTGGGCTTGTTCCAACAGGACTTGATCGCTCTGTTTCCTGCCTGATTGTCAGATATGATAAAGATCTGATTGTTAGGATAGGGCCTTTTGAAGTTCTCATAGATACATGTCAATGTAGCGTACACCGCTGCTGGAAAAACAGTAGTTATGGCGCCCAAGCTAACTTAACCTGGGGCTTTCGTCCCAAATCTTAACCTGGAGCTCTCGTCCACCGGTCTTCGTGGAAAGAGGCTGATGATGAGGCCCTTTTTTCTAGCTTAAGTTAGACAGTGATTGAAAGCTGGAAAGGATCCTTAATATTCCTCGAAGCATAACTTGCATATGCGATTCTTTGCCATTCCTATCTTCCACAGATGATAATTTAGACTCTAAATTTTAGAGCATAGTGTGTGGTTATTAAGCCAACCAGTATCTCGCCTGCAAATATTTGTCGGAATACTATAGGACGGATTTTCTATTGCCTCCAACTTCAACCACGTGGCGAGCCCACACGAAAAAAAATCGCTTGGAGTTGACCAATCCAGGCTCAGAGGTCCGGTATGTCTAATCAATGTGTGATCGTCAAAAGCTTTTGCACTTTTACATCATTTGAGGTCAATTGCGTACAGCAAATTCTAGTGTAGTTCTAGTCTAAAGATAGTGGAGAGCTCATTCGAATCACGAACCTCTGGGATGGTACTCGTAGTCGGTCCTAAACGCTGTGCGGATACCTAACATGACAAAGATCTAATTCTACAATCCAATGAGTAGTGTTGTCCCTTACCATTAGCGCTGCCTTCAGTTGTCGGTGGAACCCTTCAATAATCCCGTTTGCTGGTTTATGGTATGCGATTGTCCCAATTCGGTGAGTACCCAGTAGTTTGGTGACTCTATTGAAATGTTTCGATTCTAATAGCGTATCTGGATTGATTGTGATCTCAAGACGTGCCCCAATCGTAGAACGAATTCAGTAACTAATCTTGTTGGCACTATGGAAACTCAGATGTCCTAAATTGGATATGGTTCAGGACATCTCGTAAATCAATCTATTTTCGTTAAGATGTAAGAGTATCCACTATCTCGTGTAGTAGTCCCACTCGATCCATACTGATACGACCAAACCTATTATACTCATTACTCATCTAGGGAAAAATACAAACTTTATCCAGAAAAGCTTTCATCCTACCAAAGACACGAATCTTAGCAAATAAAACGCTTTCATCCTAGCGAGGACACGAACCTTATCAAAATTTTCCTGTAAAAACTTTCATACCAGCGAAGACACGAACCTTATTCTTAAAAGCTCAAGTTGAGAAATTTCTAAAGCGCTGGCATCCTCGGAAATTCATGGCTGATAGTCTGGACCGGGGGTTTAAAGGAGAGAAGCTTTTAATCTCTCAGACAAGCTTATCCTTTGTGATAATAGCAAAAATCTCCTCAGGACACTCACAGGAGCAGCGCCGGCCCTAGCCCTTGTTCAGGGTAGAGCGAGATTGTTTTTTGGCGCCCTTTAGTTGACGCTTTCACATCGCATAAATTGTATTTCCGGTTGTCCAAGATAAACATTTTTTCGTGCACTGAAAGGCAGATGGAGGTTTATCTTGACAAGCTTCATATTGGAAGCAGTGTTCATTTCATTAAGGGATTATGTCCCACCCGCTTTTGCGAGCCTTTTTGGGCTGGGGGTTGACTCGCTAAGGATTTGGGTGGTGCTTTTAGGGTTAGGGTTAGTGATTTTGAGATGATAGAGAAAGTCACCTACTCGTTAGAGAAGGCTCCCCCTACCACCAGCCCACAAAATGCAATGGTCACCATCCTGACATTCGAGCAACTTACGTCTTCCATTCCCGGAGCAGACTCCTGTAAGGTTTCAGTTCGTAACCTAGCTTCCTTGGTGATCGGAGCGGAAATGATTGTGGTTGCTCACGAGGTGCTGGTGGTCGCTGATTGCAAGTTTGGATGGGAACATGCCGCCCTGATCCCTAGCTATGCCCAACCAAACTTGGCCTCCCGTCCGCCTCAGCTCGTCAATAGACCTTTGGCCCACAGAGAATGTCATCTCAGTGAATGGTGGGCGGTGCACTTTGGGTAGTACTCTCCACTCCTGCATCCTTAGGGTCGTGGTGTTTTTTCAACATAATGTCAGTGGAGTCTTCTGTTGCCGCCGGGAAGTACCCGACCACACCTTGGCTGCGCGGCAACTTGTCCTCGTCTGCAGCGACGAGGCTTGCTTCACACACCTCTCAGTCACTTTGACGGGGCCGACTCCATGCAGGTAATGGCCAACTACCTCGGGCGCGCAGCAACACCGATCGGGGTTGTTCTAAGCCCTGTCCTAACTCCATCGCTTCCAGAAGACTCCCTTGCACGGTAACTAGTTGTTCCGTGGTCAGGAGAGTCTTCGGATAGTCAGTCGCAAGCACGCCCTTTCTGAAACTTTCTGCCATTCGGCAGAAGGTCGGCTTTGGACCCGTTTTAGGCTTCATTATTGGTGTGTTGGACTTCGGAAGGCTTTTCATCAGGCTTTTCAAACCGTATGGCTTTAAGCCGGGTTGTTGTAGCTTGGAGAGGATCCAGACCGGAGGATTTAATCCTCTTCTTATTACTGGTATCTCTCTTCCCTTCGTGGTTGGCGGACTCAGGCAGTCCTTATTGAAGAGGGATCCCGAAAATTCCCCTTCACTGGGGCCAGATTCGGCCCGCTGCTGCATGGGTTCAGAAATATCCAACTGGCCTTGTAGGTCATCCAGAAGTGTTTGGAGCGTTGAGAGGTGCTCCATCCTCAATAGTTTTTTTAAAGGTATCTATATTGATCCTTCAGCACGATTCAGCACCTTGGGATTGCGAGTTTTATCGAGTTTGTTCTCTCTAGATCCGCCGTATTCAGTCTGCTCCATTGACAGGCAGGGAACCTCGGGTAGGATGTAGCCTAAGGCCATGTATGGTCGGTCTTGGAGTCAACGTTCCCTGCTTTTGTCGTTTCCGCGTCACATTGATGGGCACATACACACTTGGCTGGCTACAAACAACGCTCCGCCGCAGCCCTGCACCCTTCAAAAAGTGCTATCAAAATTTTATATATCGCTCGAAATTACTTTTCGCATTCATTTTAGCGCCCTTTGCCACTTGGCGCCTAGAGCGTCCGCTCCACTCGCTCTACCCCAGGGCCGGCGCTGCCCAGGAGTGTCTGTGCCCATTCATCTTCGACTTCACATTTCGTCCTTGCATCCGGAAAAGTTTATGTTCATTAGTAGCTCTAGGGACTCCGCCTGATATTCTGTTCAAGTTCCATCCACTTTTTATCAAGGCAGAACTGGAGTGTTCTTTGGAGAATATCCTGCATCAAGACATCATTAGTACTCTTTTTAAAGTCGCTCATTCTTCTGCCCGACTTTGTTCTTTCATAACGAACATATGCCATTCTTTCATTTATTGAATGAAGGTCTAAATATATGCAAATCAAAAATATTGTAGTTTTCCCATTAGTTATTAAATAGTCGATAGACAATCGAATCAATACATCAAATGAAACTTTTCCTAGAGAAAAACATCGATAACAAACTTCGTCCTTGCATCTAAAATATACTCCCGCTGTCCCTGGTCCTCCGCCAAAAATCTTTCTTTAATGCTTTAATCTTGCTGTAAAATCTTCGTCTTATGTTCTAGACAACTAGCCTCGGGGCTGAAAGTGCAAGAACTTTGCTAAAATTATCGTTTCTAATGGATATCGTATTTCGCCATGTCTGCTGAGGTGATCCTAGTCAAAATTTCAACAAGTTTCAACAATAATCTATAAATATCGCTTGAAACCGCTTATTACCCACCCACACACACACCCAAAAAAACCGCCTTCTTGTTTGCCAATACTTGTTTCTGGGTTATTGTGATGTCTGTTTCCGTGATACTTTAAAAAGGAATTAAATTTGAAGAGAAAGTTTCAAAAAAAGAAAAATAGAAGAAATTTTTGTTTTTGGCCTAAAGCCAAATTTGTGTTTCCTTATAGCCGCCTTTGTAGAAAAATCTTAGCCTATTTTTTTTTTCTTGGTGTGTCTATTTCTGGAGTATATTTACAGGCATTTTTATTTAACAGGATAATTTAAAGGAGATTAAGCTCGAATATTCTGTTTCTTTTTCCGGATTCTAATTTCTTTTTCGGGCAGTGCTGGTTTTTTTTCAACTGTTGTTGTTGAGTCTTTCCCGACCCGTTGGTCGGACTTTTTAATTCTCTTCCTCGTTTCTAGAGGATAATTTAAGATAAATAGACAAGAAGAAAAGGAGATATCGTCAATCTTTGCAAATTATCCTTAAACAGGAAAGAAAGACCAAAAAAAAAACAGCACAAGATTTTTATATAGACCATCCAAAAGCATCCAATTAAAACCCGAATCCCAGTCATTTCTTGGGCTACGCAATGAATAAGGACTAATTATAAGGAGATAATTGAAACGTTTCTAGCAGACTGCCACCATCGCCTCTGAGATGGGCCCAGGGATTTCTTGTCTTGGTTCTATGATGCGAAACGGTTTTTTTTTGAGAAATTGGTCAAAGGAGTGATTCTAGTGTAAAAGTAAACCGTTAATCATCGGCATACCGCCATATCTATTCCTCCCCCGACATAGCATCCCTTTACGACATTAGCTTTACGAAATTTACCACAAACGGTAATCGATATCAAGCCAAAGGCGACAAGGCATTTTCTTTGATGCGCTCAAAGGAGTGTTACTAATTACGAAAAGGCGCCTTAAAATATACCCGACGAATATAGTTTGAGCAAAAAGGAGTTGATCCTTGTGGTAAATCCTTTGAGAAGCGAGATTTTTAACAAGACAAGCAAAGATGACTTGACTTGATGAACAGGATTTATCAGTTAACGATTTTGTATATATGTATGTATATGTATATGTGCACAGAGCTCCTGATAGCACAGTGATTTTGATATATAGCAGCCATAGCAAAGGGGTAGCTAATCGAGGGTGAAAAAGGGCTGCAAATAATTACCTTAATTGAAGCTAAAAGCGAAGGGGTCTCAGGTGAAATTGTCAGTGACGAGAAATCAATTAACTCCAATGCCCGGGAAAATTTTCGCAAAATTTAATAAAAGTTTGTCGTTGACGGATTTCATACGAAAACTGTACGATGGCGGTTGGTTAGGTTTTAACGGTATAGAAACGGTTGAGGGTGGTAGCTGGGTTGGGGGTGGGGGGGGGTTAAATTTATTATCAAATTGGCAGATGAGGAATGGCTGACGATAATTCAGGTGGTGTCGCCGTGACAAGTTTCTGCATAATTTCAATTCATCACCCGTTGGCGCTCTCTATGGGTGCTGTCGGTAGGAAGTTTCCGATTCGTCAGCAATCTGTGAGATTATTTAATTAATTACACGAAACTGATTGACATTCACCAATATTAGAAAATTAAATCGAGAGGCAGATTCTGCTTTGCCAGCCAGACACCACCACTACCACCACCACCACCACCACCCATCCCCGTGCTGCACCCGTTCGCCGTTAAGGGCTCGTTATCGTTCCGCTTCATAAGGCATAGCAAACGACTTAGGGCGTAATTAAATGCTCAATTCGGGAACGAAATGTGCCATAGATCTAAGCTCTAAATAAAATGTCTAACGATAACGATTGCTTCAAGTGCTTAAGCTTACATTAAATTGACTGCAAAATGGTACCCCTCCGCCCCCCCGTAAAATATGAGTACATATACCCTTAACTTTCACGATGGAGCCTCCTCGGGACACTGTCTGAGGCTAGTTGCTTTTGGGTGCTTAGCCGCAGAAGTAGGTTACATTCTGAGTGTCCTGTTCGACAATGGAATTTAAATTTCATAAGGATTCTTCTCCCTCATAGTCCTGCAGAGAGAGATGGTCTTGATGTTTGCCTACTGCATTTTGTACATTTTCAAGTCAACATCTGAAACTTTCTGAATTATTCAGAAGGTACTAAGGGCATGGAAAATATTCTGCGGGAATATGACTGGTCGGTCAATGCTGAAAGTTTGACTGCAGCATGAAAAGTACACCCAGAAAAATATACACGCTGACTCCACTGTATTTACGTTAGAGACTTGCTAAATGATATTAGTCCTTTCTACGATGAACTATTTATAAGCAGTTTTGGCATAATATAAAAAAATTCAATTCTTTTCAAGAAATTTTTTTGTTAAGATTATCAATTTTTTTGTCCGAAATATCTCTTTTATATCTCCTGAATATTTTTCGAAACATAAAATTATTAAACTTTTCAGACTATGAAAATTTATGAAATTTTCCATAGTACAACTATCTCATAAATGGTCAATGCATGAAACTTTTCTTCAAAACATATGAGAGTACTTTTATTAAGGATCATAAAGGACCACAGAAACTTTCGTCGTAATTCGAAATTCCTGGTTACAATTTGGTCACAAAATTGAATCATATGCAAATTTATCTGGAGTTAGATGCCTGTGAAATTTGAACCTATAATCCGTATGATGGCAGCCATATGATGTTGGAAGGAAGGACAAGTTAAAATTGGATTGAGGTGAAAGTAATTAGATTAGGCTGGCAACAAGGATTTTACGCCAACTTGGTATTTTCGGGTGGGTTAGGTCTGGGTTTATTGCATAGCTACAAAATAAGTAGGTTTCATCACGATGTTTTTGACAAAATTACTGTGATATTTAAAATTTTAAGTTTTTGTAGTAGTACCGTACCGTGATTTAATTTTTTTATGAGGCAGTTATAATCTCAGGAATACCTAACCCTTTGTTCTACCAGTTCGTCAGGCCGTTGGTCACGTCATGGTTTAATGTCTAGCAGTAAGTTTAGTTCGAATGTTGGAACTAGGTTTGAGGCTAAGAAGAGTGAGAAGCATGTTGAAAAGATGTTGGTCACTCTATCGCAGGGTTTTCCTAATATCACGCCTAAGATATTAAGCAATGGGTCAGTTATTAGTTCAACACCATCCACTTACACGGATGGAAAGAGGTGGCAGGTTTTATTGGAAATACGATAGCATTTAATTTTGGAAGCATTGAATTCGCTCGATTCTTGCGGCCCCAATCGAGAATGAGTTTAATGCAATCCTATGAATGATTTGGACATAGAGGCAAGGCCTGACACGTGCTTGTCTTGAACGACTAGAAATGGCACTCTTTATTCAGTTCTGTAGAACTGAGTTTATACCAATTGGAGCTAAGCTAACATATTAGAGTGCGATGGTAGGTACGTAGGTAAGAGCGGCAGTCCCATCCAAGCCGTAAGCTGAGACTCAATTGGAGCTAAGCTGCGCTTTTTGTAGCCACACTCTTGAAATCTTTTGCGTGAATGAAGGCAGTACCTAAGCTAGGAGAGATTTTCGTTATATTAGGGTACCGGTTCAAATCTCCTATTTTTAGTTTAGAAACATCCCCCAAATCTTTAAAGAAGAGGCTTACAAATACACGGTGTCTGATATAGCCCAGAGCCGGACATCCGCAGAGAGTGTTCGGTTGTCTCACTGGTCTGTTCGCACCCATAGCCACGGCAGTGAATGTTATACGGAGTTCTCAATATGGATGTGGGCAGGGCCGGCACTTGGTTTTTATGCGCCCGGTGCAGTATGCCATATTGCGCCCCAATCAGCAGTCGCAGTGAAGGCACTTAAAAAAGATACAAAAACTCTGTGGAGTTCCTTTAATATATGAAAATGAAGGCACGGGAACACATTTTTAAATTTTTTTTTTCAAAGTTTAATTTTTTTTTTAAAAATCTTAATTTCTAAAATTGCGCCTCGTCCAACTGCGCCCGATGCAACTGCACCATTTGCACCTATGAAAGAAAGCCTGTGTCCAATCAGGATTTGCTTCGCGATCTTGCTTTTATGCTGGGTTTGCTTGCACTTTAACTTCAGAAAACTATCCCGCTAATGCTGTTTCTTAAGGCTTCGTACTGCTTAAACTTCTCCACACATCCCCCAACCTCATCATCTGCTCCAGGATGTGTTTCGGTGCTTTCCCTAGCACAATCCTGGCCTCCGTAAATCTATAGATCTATACACTCGAATCTTCATAATAGAGCTCCCTATGACGTTCTCCAAGCCAAGCGTTCTCCATATTTCAAGAGATAATCGGTGGTCACTGCACTGCATGTATTAGTTTCCACTGTAGAATTTTGCATAGAATAAAAACAGTCCACCTTCCTGAACAAGGCGCTTTTAACAACTTCAGATTCCGCCCCATCTAATTGCGCCCGGTGCAAGTGCACCATTCGCACCTATGAAAGCGCCGCCCCTGGATGTGGGATGCCCAATTGGCCAGTGTCCCGCTATTGCCATCACGATAATGGCGATATCCCTGTATCTCCCTGGAGAGTGACCCTATACCTCCTGGCCACAGGAAAGAGCTTCTTCTGGCAGCTATGGACCAGCTTAGAAGTTATTCGTTCCGAGCCTAATACCTTGATGGCCACTTGGCTATCTAATAACAGAATTACCCTGGCTCCCGGGCCGGATGCATTGGTTGGCATCCATGAAAATTGCCAAAAGTTCTGCCTGAAAAATGCTGGCGAATTTAGGCAGGCTGTTTTTGCAAATTAAGCGATTGGGGAAAAACCTCCAGCCCATCCATCCACAGGATCCATCTGTGTACAAGACAACATCAAGGTCGTTGTCCGGTTTCCCAGCCCTCTGTGGTAAGGATTTGGATATTGGGGTCCCTGTCGAAATTTAACTTTGTGACTATGTACTCGGTGGGTTCTACAACCACTTCCTGTGGTAGAGATCTCAGTATATTGCTGTGCTCGTAGATCTCTCTGTAAATCAGGTGACAGCAGATCGAAAATTACGTTGTGCGATTCCGTTGGAGTGGTACACATGGCTCCCGTTATCCCGAGGCAGGCTATTCTTTGGACTTGACCCAGTCTGCATCTGATATATTCTTTGGCAAAGCGGGCCACCAGACGGCGGAGCCATATATGTCAAAACTGATCTATTTACTGCCATGTATAGCCAGCGCACCATGTGCAGCTTCAAACCTCATCTCTTGCCGAAAGTCCTTTAAACATAGAAAGCTATACAGGCAACCTCCAATTCAGGTTTGGGTCCAGAGTAAAACCCAAGTTCTTAGCTAACTGGTAAAAGCTCAGTAGTCGACCGTTAATTGAAGGTGGACTAAAAGTAGGTAACTGTTTTTTCTTTAACGCCTATGAGTAGAAACATCTGTCGGATCTTGTGTTAATATGTGAGTATTGATAACATCATCGTATTATATAGCGGTAGTTTGGGTATAGCATGGTTAAATGCTTGAGCTTAAAAAGCCTTGACAGTTTACAATATATTAAAACGGCGTATAGCAGCCGTGTGCGTATTTCTGGATCCATTCTTTTGTAGGCTGTTAAGAGCGTCTTTCAATATGTCCTTAGAAAATTCATTCATGCTTTCGTAGTATCGAAAATGTTTTTTCCTTTTAGTAAGCGTCATCTGTCTCTAGGCTGCTGTCAAAGTCTCATCGTAAAGCGTGAAGACTGGTTTGGATTTTAGCTTCGGTAGCACAAAATGTTAAAAAAACTCCAGCGGAATCAATTCCAGCGGAGTTCAGAATAGTCCTGATTGTTGGTTTTACATCCATAATAACTGTGGACGAACACTGTGGACATTTCAAATGCAATCCGTTTTCGAAGACGGTGCAAAAGACCAACAAGATGATGCCCACAGTTTTTTTGGGACGCACGTGGAAGATATTTTTTAAAAGATTAAGATATTTTTTAAAATATTTAAAAATGGCAAAAATAGCAACATGTGAGCTTATGAAGAAACCAAGAAAACCAAATTTCAGTTCAGGTAAATTTCAAGCCGTCAAGTAAAAGAAATTAAATGTGACTCAAAACGCCGTTAATGCAAACATAATAATTTGAGCAGATAATCAAGAGGGATTTTGAGCCACTTTCTTCTAGTTTACCAATCAAAATTTTCTTTATGAAAAAGCTTTCTTCCTAGCGAAAACACGTTGCTTGTGAAAATTTCCCTACAAAAAGCTCTCATCCTAGTGAAATCATTTACCTTATCAAAATTTCCCTACGGAAAAACTTTCGTCCCATCGCAGGCACGAACCTTATTAGAATTTCCCCTTAAAAAAGCTTTCATCGTAGTGAAGACACGAACCTTATTCTTAATACCTCTAGCGACAAAGTGGAACTTTTTTTTTGGAATTGGTGGCGTCACATTTTGTATGAAGAAAGTGGTTCAGAACTCCTCTTGATTATCAACTAATAAGGAGCTTTTGAATAATCCTCGTTAATTTATTCAAGGTTAGTGAAGGTTGTACTCCAAAGTCATGTTCCTCTAACTTTCTTGTGGGACCAATGTAAGATCTTTTCGAAAATGAGATCTCATGTTACTTTGTTTTGGTTTCAAACATGGTTGCGTTGTATGTTCCAGGCCGATGTATACTAATTTGCCTCTTAGCACGAGCTGTGTGTCTTGTGGCAACATCATCTTGTAACCCTAGGGGCTATAGGCCCGAATTATTCAATTCGGACACAAGAAAGTTTTACAACATGTCACAATAGCGATCACCAGAAACTGTTACAACATTAGGGATAACTACAATGGTCTTAAGACGTCTTAAGATTCCTCGTCAAATTCTCTTAAGACTGGCTAATTTTCTGTCAAATCTTAACGAATCTTAAGCTCAGCTATAATAGCCTTAATACGTTTTGACATTTGTAAAAGGTCATCACAACAAATCGAGTCTGGAGTAAATAAAGACGTCTAGTTTAATAAAGCTATACTGGATGTAAAATTGTCCAGGATCGGTCCCTTTCATTTTTAAAAAAGGGGTTTTATAATAACCATTTTTAGAACGGTCTGTATATAATTTTCGAACACTACACGACCGCGGTTTCTTTTTTTTTCGCATCACTTTGCTCACTAATTTAGTTAATGTTGTTAAATCCTTTAATAAATCCAAATATTCCATTATTAAATATCTTTTCCACAGAGCACCTTATTTCAAATAATATTTTTTCTTATATTTGCACTGATAATTTAATTTTTGTAAAACGCCAAATTAAATATCAATCGCAAACGCCACTTTCTTGAAGATTCTTTAAGATTCTACGGTTCTGAGCGTAGCCTTTCGATTTAACGAATGTTTGCGAAAGAGAACGAAAGATTGTCCATAGCTGGCACACAAAATATGAAGAAGAAGAAAAACGCGCCCGGGTCGCCGGCAGTCTTTCACTTTTCTCGTTTTGTGCCGGTTGTTTTTGAAAATAAAAATGGCGCCGAATGAATGCTGTAAGAAAAAATGAATATTTTACAACATAAATTTTATTAAGCAGAGACAATGTTCATCTTTTTAATTATTTTTACATCAAAAGTAATTGTCTAGTGATGATAAATGTGCAAGGTTTTTTTTTTGTACGCCTCTATTAATATATATCTTCAATTTTATAAACATGAGTGAGAATTTTACAAATTATAACTTCCGTTCAAGTTTTCTATGAGAAAAAAAAAATTAAAAACTAATGGCTTTCTTAGAAAGCTTAGAGTGTCCTCTTTAAAATGCTTTTTTTATTTTTGTGTCCATTTTAGGCAAGGATACTTTAGTTTTTCCCCGAACGCCTCGCTAGAAAATTTGAATTCAACTTTTTGGCGCGCTTAGATTTTTCGAATTTGCTTCTTATTTTTAAAAATTTTTTATAATAATAAAACAATTTTTTTTAAAATAAGTTATAATATACATTTTAGTAAAATTTTCCGCTCTTTCACGTGGCGCTATTAGTTTTTCGATTTTTTTTTATTTTTCGATATATAAAGCAAAAAGCAAATTTTCGAATTTGTTTTCGAAACTGTGAACTTAGCACACACTTTAGAGCAGCAAAGGTTTTTTTATCGTTTTCTACACCCAAAAAAGTACCTAAGTCCCAATTTTCAGCGAGATCAAATTTTGTGCGAGGTCCAAGTCTCTGACAACTGGGCTAAATACTATATAGGCTAGTGCAGATACCTTTTAAAAAGGCAAAAATGATAAAAATTATTAACAGCATGAAAAATGTTGGAAATTGAAGGAAATATAGCGCAGCCAACCAGAAAAATAAATTCAAGTCGATCTGAGTTACGAGGGTGAAATAGGGGTAACTTTAAGGGGTGAAAAAGGTTCTTCACGATTTTCAGCGAAACTAGACCTATCGAAAAAAGTTAAATATAAAAGTTGTAGGTAAGAAAAAGATCTACAACTTTTGTACAAACCATTTTTTCACCTAACCTCAAATTTCCGAGAAAAATCGAAAAAACTAGTGTTTTTGTTATTGATTTTTAAAAATTTTTTTTTTCACGAAATTTTATGGAAACTTACCTCGTTATGTCCCAAACACGCTGTAATTTTTTTAATCAAAATATTTATTTTTACGTTTTATTTTGAATTTAAACCTAAAAAGAGACCTCATTTTCAGCCGAAAATTCCCATGTTCTAAAAACATTTTTTTCAAAAAATTTAAGAGTTTTTTCTTTTGTTGAAAGGTCTAGTTTCAGATGGTGTAGAAAAAATTAACATGACTATGGACAAATTTGCCAGGAAACGCGAAAAACTTAAAAAACTTGATTTCAAAAAGTTATTTTTCAATCATTGTTATAAATTTTTTTTTAACTTGTTTAACGTCTCCAAAAGCTGCTTAAAAAATTCGTGCAACACTCCAAGACTCCAGCTGCGTTGTTTTTTTTTTGCTATTAACTATTCAAAAATAAGTGATCTGTTTTTAGTATTTTGAAACACTGAGAACAGTAAAAACAGATCAGTGAGTTGCACTTATTTTTGAATCGTAAAAAAAAAACAAGTCAGTTGGAGTCTTGGAGTGTTCCACGAATTTTTTAAGCAGCTTTAGGGCCATTCCATGAAAATTCGACCAACGACCGGGAATCGACCTTCACCATTTTCCTTCAAATTTTGTACTTTTGGAGTGCTAGTGACCAGTATTACGTATTTTGCCAAAATGTTAGTTAGTTTCATATATAACGGTACTTATCGTACAAAGTGCAAATGTTATCCTAGCGCTATGATATATACATCATTTTGAAGAAAAACCTTCAAGCTATTAAATTAAAAATGCCAAAAAGGACATTCGACGGAAAAGGATTCAAAGGACATCTTAAGTGTCCTTTATCCTTGGGTATCTCAAAAAGCTCTTCCGGTATTTTCTCCACATTTTTTTATGTTTTGACTGGTGATACTAAAGTTCAGTTCCTGGAGTCGCATGCTGAGACCGAAGACCGCTTGAGCTGGAGAATTTTTTAAAGCTGTCAAACGTAGTGTGGCGTGTGTGAGTCGGACGAACAGGTGAATATTTTCAGCCGAACCAAGAGTACCTCCCCCCGTTTTCGAGGATGCTGAACACGATGGCGTTGTTAGAATTTCTGTTTAGGGTTGCGCAAACAATTATTTCATCCTTTTTTGTGCATTTGGTTTTTTCTGTAGTCGGTTTTTAAAAATTTAATTATCAGCACATTATTATTTAGTATCTGTAACAATAAAATTTCTAATGTAAATATTTAGTTCATGTTATTATACGACTATAGTGGAAATATTTGTTACTCCAACAATTTTTTCTGGTCATGAGAATCATTTTTTTTTTAATAACGACAACTAAATATATTTATTTGATGCCATATAATATTTTAGTAATACATACATATTTTGATTGTGGTAACTAAAAATGTCTCTCGTGGTCATATGACAACAAAAGCAGCAGCGATTGCTAGTAAAACTAAACTTGAGGCCGCTGCTGCTGTTGGATTTGAATGGGCCTATGGTCGAAATATGCCTTGTCACTCATGATGATTTTTTCCCAAAAATATTTATCGTCTACACCGAGCTGTAAGATCCGTTGTTGTGGGGTTAGATTCTCCATAATAAATTGTTATCTTATCGACTACTAAATTGTTAACGAACTGTCAAATATGAACTGACAAATGACAGCCAAACCAAAATGGCGGCTAAACCAAATCGACCTGAAACATAAAACCCACCCTCTATATAATCCAGCTCCAGTTTTCGTTCTACCAATTCAACCTGGGTGTTAGCATCTTGTACAACTCTGAATGCTTTTCTAGCGTTATCCAGTGGTAGGATAAATTTAAAAATGCTTGTGCCACTTACTTTCACATCTAAGGTCGAAATAGAGGCAGGTCAGGCAAGATAGTTGACAAGATATATTTATTTGGCTTGTCACAATTTGGTCGTAGTCAACTTACGTAATCATGTTAATTAATTGCAGAGCCCAAATTGCCCCACGGCTTTGTAGAGTTCTAGTTTGACCATTCTGTCATAGGGGTCCTTAAAGTCTAAAAAGAGTTATTGGAGTTATTTTTGAAGTGTAGGCGTATTTCCGCTGCTGGAGCTTTGTGCTTAATCTACAATAAATTCGAAGATTGATGAACTTCATTTAATCATCCACGTTCCACTACACTGAACGTGATAAGAATGTCTAAAAGTAAACTTAACGACAACATTCCTTCTTAATTGATATGCGATAAATAGGGTCTAAATCATTTTGAGTTTTTGGTTAAATGGTAAACTTTTCTCTTTTCCGATTTCCATCCTTCAAGTATATTCTTTCATTATCCAAAGCATTTAAGGGCAGATTATCAATCATTGGCGTGTCATACCTAGAGCAAAAACTTCATTAACTGCGAATGTTTTTTTTGAGTGTGTTCAAGAAGCATGTTTTGAGAACACGTTGATGGTTTTATGTAGGATAGTAGATGACATTAATCACCAATATTTTTTTCGTTCCGTTCTAAGTAACATTAAGTATGGTACACACGAATTCAGCACCTTCCGCCAATTCACACATGTATTTATCAAGTATTTATGAAATTTCTGCAAATACTCGTACACTCGCTGGATGATATTCTTGCGTGATATCAGGCACACCTCGTCATGACAATATGGAGTTTTCACATACCCCCACTCCCCAGGTAACATACCATTGCGTATAGTATGAGAATCGAAAGTCACCTAACGATTGTCGTTTGTCCTGGATGTGAAAGTCAAAACCTTTAGTGATAATTGAAAAATTTTCTTATCAATTTATTTTTTTTTTTTCGTTTATTTCTCTTAGCATGTAACGTTACGTTCTAGAAATTTTGTGCTGTTTTGTGGCAATGTTGTTTTGCAGCTTCGGCAAAATTGAATTGATTTCCATTGATTCTGCTTGAAGTGTTTTGATATTTTTCTCCCCTTAAAAATGAGGGCAAACAACCGTCATAAATTTCGAAATTACTTCAAAGATCAAATCACAACAGAATTTCACAAAATAATTCTTTTGAACTTTGATAATGTTTCTGTGTGGAAATAAAATATAATGTTGGCTCCAGCATTTATATAGAGATTCTGCGAAATGGCTCCAAGGTGCTCAGGTAAAAATACCCGTTTTTTTTATGTAGATTGTATAACCAGTAAGCCACCTGTCCGTTGTGGAAAAAAAATGGAGTATGGCAGGAATCCCTGTAATGGGGGCTCGTTATTGCGGCCATGGAATGAAATTTCTGATAATAGGATTAACATAAGTGAAGCATAACGTGCCATTCCGAATACTTTTATAGCAATTACACCTGAATAAATACCGTTACCGCAACTACATAATGGCTGAAACTTTTTACCCACTTCCCAGAATTTTTTTTTTTTTGGTTTGATACTGATCTGATGGCGGAACGTGCAATAAAAAAAATGTTTCAACGCTTAACAATCTTACTCCATTACACAAATTGAGCCCGGAATCGAACCCGGAGCCACCCCTGTGCACCAACCAGCCGAGAAAGAGAGAACTTGATGAGATGTGGCTGTTGTTATCATTAAGGACATGATACCTTCATACTTAAGGGATCACATACATCAGCAAATATAATTATTATTCCGGAACAATCTCATCCTTCTTCTCCCTTGAAAAGGGCTTAAGGATTCTGAATAAGATCCTTCCTGCAGGAGCAAGCGCCAGTGGTGATATCTCGTGTATAGTGCGGCATTTAAGAAAAAAGAAAGAAAAAAAAACACACCGCCCCAAAAGGGAGACGCGACTAATGTCGTTAGGGGAGCAATTAATTAGAATAAGTGCCGTTGTCATGTTGATTAATGAGAATGTGATGTTCCTGGGCCAAGTGTGTGTGTATATATGCCTTATATATCTATACTATATCGGCTCGTTCCTGGTTTGGGGGATTTTTTTTTCCACCCAGATTATCACCCACAAATGGGACTTTACGGCCTTTTTTTATGTTTGACACCCACCCCTCCCGGATAATAGTGTTGTTGTGCAATTAGGCACGTCTTCTATGACAGCTGATGTGGGGGCACGGAGGGGGAATGGGATTCCGATGCTGGTATTTTTGGGGGGCACACGACATCTTTTTTAATGGATTGAACGACAGCATAAAAGCATCAACGTATTCCAGATAAGAGATGAATGAGGGCTGGGCCGGGGTGGGATTTAATTAAAGAATTTAATTTGCAGTGAGCTCTTTTTTCTGTGAAATTCGTGTTTTATGGAAACGCTTTTAATTAACTAATTATCAAATTGTAGAGAGCACAGCAAATGTTTACTTTTATTATGTTGATGTTTTGTTTATTATTTGCTTTTTTTTTATTATTCGAAAGTTAATTAAATTAAATCAAAAAGAAGCGAAATATATTTAATCAATCAATTTTTTACACTCTGGAGACTAGGGGAACATGCATGTTAGCTTCACTTAGACCGGTTCTACACGTTCAATTTTCTTTTCAAGTTTGCGATGTTCAACACTTCCTTCTCTTTCGCTCGTACGCAAAATTAGAAGAGTCATTTTCTTGAACATAGAATGGAAAGCAAGAAAAAGTTGAACAGAAATTTCTATTCAACTTTTGATCTTCCCTTCAACTTTTTTATGAGTGTGGGTATATGCGCAGAAGTATAAGTATAAACGCATAGCTGTGAAAGCCAAACAAATATCTTCTTCATCACATCAATCAGATTAGATATAAATTTGACATAAATGCATAGCACACTTTATATAAATTTGAAATTAGTGTAGACACAACTTAGCTTCAACCCTGGTGTCTACATCAGCTGTTCAATTCAAGACGAAAATTCTAGCTAAAAAAAAGTATTGAACATCGCAAAATTGAACAGAAAATTGAACGTGTAGAACCGGTCTTACAATACCTGTTCCCGTGCAACATATAATATTTGTCCGTATCACATTTCCCACTCACCTATTCCCTTACGTTTGCTAAAGTGTCCTGACAGGATCACCAGTTGTGTTAAGTCAAGTCATTTCAAAATCCATTTACCAAGCGGTCCCCCAAAAAAGTACTAACCACGTCCAATGCTGCTTGACCTACGCAATCGAACGAGAACCTGTCTACTGAGTATGCTAATGGTACTCTTTATGGTCACCAAAATAACTACCCGTTTTCTTCGTCCTATAAAATGCTATTAATTCCCAATTTTGCTTCCTTTAGTCTAAAAAAGTGTAAGGGTACCGTGCTTTTTTGGACTATTCCGTGCATCTTTTATTGGATTCACAAACACTCAATAGCACATCAAATAGAATGTTTTTTTTTGTGTCAGTTTTACAATCAGCGGTCCCTAATTACTCTAGAAACGTATTTTATATAATTATATGTACTTTCAATCATTGTTACAGCGGAAACGAGTTAACTACGCTGTCAGCCCTCTCGTTCCCAATGATACCTCGATGTTCTTTAATCCAGACTAACGTCACATTATTTTACTTCTCGCGCCTATTTAGTTCTTGAACACCTTCCAAATCCTGTGATGCATTAAGGCCCTTTTACATCCAAACGCAAATTGGAGCACAGACATTTTTATGCTTTTCTCTCTGTCAACGTCCTCTGAATCAACGTTCGTGCAACAAAGAGAAAAGCATACAAATTTCAGTGCGATAAAATAACTCTAATTTGCGTTTCCACTTTGCGTTTGGGATGTAAAAGGGCCTTTAATCTCTGCCTGATGGCGCATTACAATTGAAAGAGCAAAAGCTTTAGAGCTTTCCAAAGCTCGTCATTGAAAGGGAGCTTTTATGGATTAAGTCTTGGATAACAAATTTGATGACATTAACGATTAATCAAAAAGTGTAATATTGGCGTCTCATAGAGTTGGATTTATTCATTAACTATCGCTTGCGATCGGCCGCTGGCATATACTATTTGTAAGTGTAAAATATTCCAATTAATAAATTAATGGAATTCGGCGGACTTGCTTGCTATAATAATAGTACCGCTTGCTTGCTATAGTCATCACGAGGTCCCTAATATATTTTACGTGATCCAGGATCTTTATGTGCCCAAATTAGGTTTCCAGGAGCATCCCCTTTCATCCGAAGCGACACGGTTACCGCAGCCTTCACTGTTACAAGATCCAACGAACCCAAGCTGCGAAGCATTTCCATCGATGCAGAAATTGTGGTGCGAATAGCACACATGCCATTGTTAGCATTCTATCTAAGGGTAGCTTTAGTCCTAGATCTTTGAGGCATATATTATGATGGGCCGCCCCACCTAAAAATGGTCATATTAAAATTCATCAAGTTTTTCAATATTCAACTTTTCTTCTTGCGGGAACTACGCCGAACCGAAAATAAAACGCTGCAATCCCACGTTCGCTACCTATAACTGACGCGTCAGTGCGAATGGTTCCATATCCCGCCACAGTTTCAAGTCCCGCAAAAATTTCGCTACCGCTACCGCTCCCGCGGTTTCGCGGTGGCCTATGAAGGCCTTAATAATAGGGTATCAAAGTTCCGCTTAGGTCGGGTCTTCACCTAGCGGGCGGTGCAACTCTTTGCTCAAATGGTAGTCTAATTCTGTGTGCGTCACAGCCTTTGTCAACTGGTTGGCGGAAATCTTATGTTTCAGGAGGCATAACACTGCGCCGATGCCCTCTCCTGTTAACCTCGATTGTTGTGGCTCAGCTGTCTGCTTCAAATGAACTCATCCAAAAGTTCAAATGCGACGTTCACTGCTTCCTTCTCATGCATCCTCCAGACTACACCCTTAACCTAGCATATCCTTTGGGGTCATCCATAAATTACGTGAGGTGTTTAGGGGGGAGGGGGTCTTGTCAAATATCACGTAATTTTTTTTCCGCAAGAAACAGTGTAAAATTGCGAGATAACTGGGTTAAATTAATAGTATAGCGGAAATAATTAGGTACAGGCTGAAAATTGGCAGAGAGCTTCTTTTTAGGGTTCTTAGTAAGGGGATATAAAGTCTACCGATTTTCTACCGCGGCAAGCCTACTTTTTTCTTAATATCTTTTTGTTTTCTTCAATTTTAAGTACAATATCTCTAAATGTGAAAATCTTTAAAATCGTCTTTTTGGATCCTCACTTATCATTCACGAAAAGCTTGGTGCAGTCTCAGATGAACATGGTGAAAGGTTTTATCAATACATATTGCAAGGGAAAGAAGGAATCCGTTACATAAAAGTATACGTGATACTATTTCTATATTTCGACTCAATAGCAATTGGGTGTAAAAATTTAGCCACTGCCGTTTACACTGTATTTGTTCACTGCTTCAAATACCATCCAACTGGAAAATCCAAAAAAATTAATGAAAATATTTGAAATATCTGGGAATGAAGAGTGTATGGCGTGATGAAAAATTCTTATCATTTTATACAATGGGCTGGGAAAAACTGGGAATGTAACGTATGCATTGACTTATACGACCATTTTTAGGCAGATTGCGACCCTACGCTGAACTAGTGTGGTGGCCTAAGCTGGAACAAAAAAAAGGCCCAGAATCCCAATTGAAATATGTGGAACCTAATACCCTCCTAAGGCCATTCCTACACGAGGGACCATGGTTCTGGGAGCACGAGCTTTTTTCCCGCAAGGGAAGCGTGCGGAGTGTGCCCGCGCGCCTTCCTTGCCCCAAAAAAGTTCGTGCTCCCAGAACCATGGTCCCTCGTGTAGGAATGGCCTAAGTATCTCAAGTTAATAATGTACCCAATCCTAATCCTGCAATCATAGAGAGTATATTAGGAATCGGCTCTTTTCACATTAGTCAGAACACATGCTATCTGCGGTGCATGTTCAATATACCAAAAGCAGACATTTACACCAGGCGAATTTTTCAGTTCTCTTGTTAAGAAATCATTATCCCTGTAAGGCATCATGAGATTGATTTCCAAAGGATAGGCAGAATCACCTGTTAAATGGTACTCCACAGGTATTGTAGTTTATATTGGGTGAATGCCGAATTGGTACTGGGATGATTTTGTGGTACTGTTCTTCAACACAAATTATGTTTTTAATACGCTTTTATTAACTTCACTTGTGACTATGTAAACAAATCTGGGAAGTTAAATTTGAGCCACTTCCCGGTTTCCGATTGACCTGAAATTTTGCATCCACGTTTAGTTTGGATGACAATGCAATCTGACAATTTTGTAAAAAAATCAAGATGACGGTTTCAAGATGGCGGCCGAATTTTGCAATTGTGTTCACCGACCCCCAACATGTGCATCAAATGAAACGGTATGACAACTGTGTGGCGTCACTCCAAATTCAAAATGGTGACCAAACACAAAATGGCGAATTACCTTTTTCGTTACCACCCACTCGGTATTGGTATCAAATGAAAGGTTATGACAAGTAGAATACTATTAACTCTGTGGCGTCATTCTAAATTCAAAATGGCGGCCAACACAAAATGGCGGATTACCTTTCTCTTGAATGGAAGTGTATGAAGGAGTCTGATGATGGAGCCAAGAAGCAGAGAGTCCTAGAATTCATTTAATTCTGTGGGGTATGAGATTCTACTCAAGCCAAGGTAAAAAACGAGATGGGGGCTGAATTGTATGAGGATGGTAAAAAATGTCATATCGCAAGCGTCACCTCAGGGCACCGGGCGCAACCCCGTTGTAGTTTAAGAGAAACCAAGATGTAATGCCAGAATAAGCCATGCCAAATGAACAGTTCGAGTCGGCACGTTAGGCTATGAATATGGACCAAAAAAAATTGTTCAATTACATCACGATGATCATAGAGGCAAAACCTTTCTATATAAATTGCTTAAGAACCAAGTTAATCGATGCTACGGAAAGCAGGTTGTGAAGGTGGGTGCCCTAACCGGAGTTGCAGCACGTTTAGTAGGTAGTTCTATGCTACATAGATTACTAAAGTTGCCAGTACAGAAAGACGGTATCATTGTAAACATGCCTCTCCTCACAAGTAATTACTTAAGAGTCATGCGTCAGGAATGGCAACACGTGGAGTTCTTGTTTGTTGACGAAATTTCAATGGTACCTTATGAGATTTTTTGCATGATTGACGCCCGTTTGCGTTAGTTGAAGAACTGTAACGAACCGTTCGGAGGCATAAACGTCATACTTTTTGGTGATCTAATGCAGCTGCCTCCAGTGAGAGGAAAACAAGTGTTTCAATAATTAGAACACATGAGGCCAGCTACTCATTTGTCGCGACTATTCACATTAGTAGAACTCAAAGAAAACATGCGACAACAGGGAGACACTACATTTGCTGACATTTTAAATGCTTTGAGAGTGGGAATGATAAAAAGCGAACACTTTCAGTTCTTCTTGGTAAAATATCAACGAATATTACTGGTAGGTTCGCGATACATAAAGCACTACGAATATATCCTACAAACGACCAAGTGGACAAGCACAACGATAAAGTACTTAAATATTTCGAACTGAAAGGTACTCGAATGTATGACATCAAGGCCCAGGAGCAAATTATTGATGCAACTCGGAACCTGGGGAACAATAGTTTAGAATCTGTCATACCTAGGGACATTAATAAAACTGGTGGACTGCCAAGCAATCTAAAAAATTTTGTAGGTGCCAAAATAATGCTTCGATCTAACATTGATGTGGAGAAAAGCCTCGTCAATGGAAACATTGGTTTCATCTCGGAAATCATCTGGCCCATTTCAGTCGTGGCCAAATGTATGACACCGATATTCCGTCAATTAGAGTAAACTTTGGCAAGGATGGCGAACATGTAATTAAGCCCATAGCAAAACAGTTCCCCGTCAAGTACAATTATGGCACTGTGAAAGGCGCATGTTGCCAGTAATTCTGAGTTGGGCGTCGACAGTGCATAAGATGCTAGGTTGTACGGTGAATCATGCAGTAGTCTATTTGGGACCTCGTATCTTTGCTTCTGGGCAAGCTTACGTTGCTTTAAGTCGTGTAAAATCGCTAAATGGACTTCCGATTGAGGAAGTGGACTGCTCACAGCTCATGGGCAAGACTCCTTGCAGCACTGACGCATTGACAAAAATAGGCGTGAAATTAACACAAGGGAACAATGAAACACCTACTTTCTACTCATGTGAATAATCACGTTGAGACATATTATGTGTATCTTATTTGTAAATATGTAAATATTGTAATATATTTAATTATTATAAAACTGTTAAAAATGCTAACTAAAGCGAACTTTAAATATTCTGAATCTGTAGTAAACATGTCAAAGTTATTTTAATACTGCAAAGTCGGTATGGGTATCAAATGAAAGTAGAGTATTATTAGCTTTGTGCCGTCATTCGAAATTCAAAATGGCGGCCAACCCAAAATGGCGGATTATCTTTTTCTTTTATGGGAATCAAATGAAAGTGTAGACGGGTATATTACAGTAAGCTCTGTGACGTCATTTTAAATCTAATATGGTGGTGATCACAAAATGGCGGAAGACATATAATACTCTAAAAAGTAGAAAAGACATAATGTATAATAGACTAAAAAGTAGAAAATAAAATATATAGTTTAAAAAACTAAAAAAAAATTTTTTTGAATGTAGTTTTTTTGCTCTAGCCAGTAGGTATATGGGAATAACCTACCTTTCGAAAAGTTAAGAATTCAATTAATGAAGTTATTGGTAAAAATTATACATATAACTTACTTAAATGTAAAAAAGCGTGGAGCGCTCTTTACCTATATTCTTATTTAATTAATACTGGAACCTTAGCGCCCACGCTTTTTTACATTTAAGTAAGTTATATGAATAATTTTTACCAATAACTTCATTAATTGAATTCTTAACTTTTCGAAAGGTAGGTTGTTCCCATATACCTACTGGCTAGAGCAAAAAAACTACATTCAAAATTATTTTTTACTTTTTAGTTCATTTTTAAGTAAAAGCGTATTTTTTAGTTTTTTAAACTATATCTCTTTTAAAATAAATTCAACGTAATCAATCACAGCTTAACGTATTTACACTACAAATACGCATAATAGTGTAAATACTAGAAAATTTTAAAAATCTCACGTGAGATTGAGGGGAGAGGGGGTCGAGCCAAATCTCACGACATCTAACCAGGGGGGGGGGTCGAGAAATCGCCAAAAACGCCTCACGTAATTTATGGATGACCCCTTTCTCTATTTTCGAGCTAAGCTTACCACTAGGCATTGCACCATGACTTGAAGGACATGGCGGGCTGTTAGTATAAAGGGTGACACTTCAGCTTACCCTGCAAACCCACCTTTTTCTATTCTTCAAATTAGATATAGGACCATGACTTGGACAACATGATTTTCTTATCTGAAAGACTAGCGCTCAATGGGGGTACAGCGTAAAGCCCTTTATACTGTCGTCGGTTTTATTATGAGTTCAATGTCTGGCAGCAAACTCTAGTCGAAAATATAGTAGACAGAAGATTAAAAGAACTGACAGCGCCAACACGCCGGTTTATTTCACCGACTCCTATCCTCGATCGAATAGAAGATGGTTCCTCGTTTATATGCTTACAGGCGATGACACGAAAAAGGGTTGGTAATTTTTTATTAAGAAGAAAGACAAGAATGAAGGAAAGTATCTAAGTGGGAGAAATGGAAAGACGAAGAACATGCTGCGGAACGGATTCGAACCACGGACCTCTGGGATGGTAGTCAGGCGCTTTAACCCCTATACTACCGAGGTCGACCAGTGTACAACGGGTAAAGCTTGCTTTTCACATAAGAAAAAAAAATTGACTGGGGAGTTTTAGTGATTTAACCTTGTTACCGGGTGAAATTGGAGTAATTTTTAATACGAACTTGGTGGAGTGCATACCTCTACTCTTTGGTACTCCAGAATTGTTTGCATTATTTGAAAGTCCCATAAAACTAAAAATTGCAAGAAATTACGCTGAATAAACCAACTGCTTAATGGCGTATGCTCAAGAACTCTCCCGTTTCGAGGCCTCCACAATACACGGAATAAAGTTTTTCTTATTGCGAAATCCTCAGCATAATGCTAATAAAGTATGCACCTTTCGTTCGCTATAAATCATGATAAATCACCCTGAGCCCAGCCCCTTACATCTTTCTATTGTTCCACCAGTAACCGAAGCAGAGTGCAGCAGCACTTGTTATCCTCAAGAGCTCAAGTCCTGGTCCGTAATTCAAAATGTTTCATTAGACTTCAGATCCTTCATGGCCGGCCCTTGAAGTCCCTATCCGTAATCCTCGGGCGGTAACTAGAGCAAAAGCAATTACAAAGCTCTTCCCAAGTTACACAAAACATATAAAGTACATAACAAGACTCCCCCGTCGCCTTTGCATATACGTACGAGTATAAGGCACATACCGCCGCAGCCCCGGTTGGGGGTAAGAACAAGTAATACGGAAACGCCTAATTTAATGTGTGCCTCGGACTGAGTATGTGGGGCATCTGGGTGGGCGGCATGGGGCGCCTGGGGAGCATTCTTCTTTCTCATAAATTATAAAGAAATGTTTGCCATTACGTCTTGTAAGTGAAAATTGAATTTTATTTGAACATCAGCCTGAAATGTTTATTAAGTCGGGGGTTCCGGTAGATGAACGGGGGCAGCAGCACTGGCGGCGGGTAGTCCATATAATAACTCTTATTTACCCGTGTCAGGATTGGGTTGCTCCATATTTGCTTAATAAGACAAACCCCAGCCATTAATATTCGCTACAAGGCCCTGGACGGAGCCAAGAAAATTGTCTCTTAATGGTTTGCCTTTAGTTCCCACAGATGGTGTAAGGGTCACTGATGTTCGCATTCTCTCTCTCTCGGGGTATGTGTATTGGGTGCTAAGCATAGTAAGTTTGTCGTGAATAAATTATTCACTTTAAGGATATGTTTGTATCCCTTGACATTTGTGTTATTTGTTATGGGAATATTAAGGGCACTTCGTCCTGGCTTTCTGCTGTATTGGAAACTCCGAGCTGCAGGTCATCCCTTCTCTGCTCCTTCGGAATACCTTTCATACTTCAAACACCATCCGAGGTAGTGGAGGGAGGCCGGATCGGGCAAACCGACAATAAATCTTCATTCTATGCCCCCGAAACGTGTACAGTAAGTTCGGTTTTCCGAATTTTTTGGTGAAGGAAGTTAGCAAATTTCTGACTACATCTGTGTGGATTGATTGCTACATATGTTGAGGGTATGTTTAATAGAGGTGTTCGGCAGGTTTGAGTGTTTTATTGTGATCCCAGCGGTAATTGGTCAAATCGATAATAATTTATATCTGGATTAGGGATGTGTTTATCAAATTCTGAAGAAAAAAAAATTACGTAATTTTACTAATAAGGTCATAAGGCCATATTGGGTTATTCGTGTCCTTTCGGTAACGTGGGAGTCTTTACTTTTCTGATATTTATTGTGATGACTAGCATCAGACCTAGAAGCGGTTTCTTAGTAGGTCCATATAACCACATTTTGGCATTTGCAACTTTGTAACTGTTGTAACTGTTATTAATCAAAATTTCTACCAAAGTTGTAGCTTCTTCTGAAAATGCTTGGTATTTTTCGTCTTCGATTTTTGCTTCGGTAGATCAAAATAATTATCTAAAATTGTAGAAACTTTTTATTAACTTCCCAGTAGGAAGTTATTGTAATCGGTCCGAAAATCGGATTCGAAATTTTCAATGTATTTACTCGTTTCAAGGTCCCAATAGCATTTTAAGCAAAAATTTGAGAAGAAATATGTGTGTGTGTGTGTGTGTCATTTTTTCCTGCACGATTTCGCGCGAACCGAAAAAGATATTGACTTCGTGCAGGTGCCGTTCGAAGCGTGTTCAAGGAAATATGATCTGAAAAGATTTTCATAAAAATTGGTCGAGCCGTTTTTTTGTTTGAACGACTTAAGTGATTTTTGTACCGGCACGATTTCGCGAGAACCAAAAAAGATTTCGACTTCGTTAAGGTGACGTTCAAAGCATGTTAAAGGACATATGATCTGAAAAGATTTTCATAAAAATTGGTCGAGCCGTTTTTTTGTTTGAACGACTTAAGTGATTTTTGTACCGGCACGATTTCGCGAGAACCAAAAAAGATTTCGACTTCGTTAAGGTGACGTTCGAAGCATGTTAAAGGACATATGATCTGAAAAGATTTTCATAACAATCGGTCGAACCGTTTTTTTGTTTGAACGACGTAAGTGATTTTTGTACCAGCACGATTTCGCGCGAACCAAAAAAGATACCGACTTCGTTAAGATGCCGTTCAAAGCGTGTTAAAAGAAATATGATCTGAAACGATTTTCATAGAAATCGTTCGAGTCGTTTTTTTTGTTTGAACGAATACTGGGAACTTAATCTTGTGGACCGAAAGGGTCAAAAGCCACATCCCAACTAGTT
The DNA here is from genome assembly GCA_963855945.1 of Thereva nobilitata. Classification (NCBI taxonomy): domain Eukaryota; kingdom Metazoa; phylum Arthropoda; class Insecta; order Diptera; family Therevidae; genus Thereva; species Thereva nobilitata. The sequence goes on along the minus strand of OY979694.1, from coordinate 11,958,557 downwards.
TTATTATGGAACGACTTGGTCTTATCATTTCCATTTCTCCTGCCTTAGTACAATTCTCTTTCTCTTCTTACTTGTGTGTGTTACTTAATTTTGTAATATACCCCGATAGTAACATTGTAGAAAAAACATACGATGCTATCCACTACCAATGATATGCAAGGTAAAAGGCTATTGGGTAAGGTAAAAGGGCATTGCAGACAAAAATTATCCATTGGCAACATTGAGCCAGTACTATAGCATCTAAATGGAGGTAAGAATCGATTTGGTGAGACTAGATATCTTCAATGCTTTTGATGGAATTTTGTTGAGTATAGACTCAGTTCTAAATAAGTAGATTGAGAATTTACTTTCTGACCCTTGAATCAAAGCAACTATCTATGAGGTTTAGACCGGTATCTCGCAGGGCTCTATTCTATTTTTTCCGCTCTTTTGTAATATTTAAAAATAATCTTCCATCAATTCTTTCCGACACACTTCATCTTATGATCACTTCATTTCCAATTCAATCGAACTCATTCTTGATTGGTACAGCAAAAATCGTGTAAAATTCAACACACCTGAAACGATAGTACTGTCTAATAGTATAAGCTCCATAGAAGAACGACCTTTATCGATCAAGTAACCGAATGAAATCTTTTTTTTATGATAAAAAATATGCTAAAAAAAGTAACGGTAACGAAATATGGTCAAGGCTATATTTAATAGTCGTTTTTCGCCTTTTTCCGCCTTTTTCTCTATTTTGACTAGAAACTATGCATTTTGGTGAAAACATCAAAAGAGAAAAATTATAGAGCATAAAATTTCCTACAAATTTTGTCTTCACTGTTTTTTTCGAAATCCGAATAGTTTCGCCGCTAGCGGCCGTTTTGCGCCTTTTTTAGATTTTTTGCTAAAATTATGCATTTGTATGAAAAATTAAATGAGATCAAAGTAGTAGTAGCAGATTTTAAACAGCCTTTCTTTGGACGCTTTTTATTGATTAACAGAATCTGAAAAAAGGCGCATTGTGTCGTCAAACTCTATTCGTTCAATTCATTCATTCTTTAAGGGGGCATCTTAGTAGTACAAGATCCGGCTACAAATTTCTGCACTCATCTGTTTTTACCAGCCCTAAAAAAATTAAAAATAAATACACTTTGCCAACCCCGTCGTTAAAAACCTTCCAGGTTAAAGCTATAACCTAATATATATATTAATATATGTGATATAACCTAAAATGTTATATATGATATAACCTAAAATTTCCCTGAGCTCTAGTGTGCCACATAAAAAAAAAAAAAAAAGTATGGCATTGCGTTGTGGGCTGCCTAAGCTATTTCCATTATTTTATGGGAAAAGGACCTTACCCTATCTCCCGTCTTATTTACATCTGCTTTGATTTAACACAATCTCCAGTATATTCTCTGGGGCTAGTGACGTCAGGATTTCCATTTCTTCTGTACATCAGCGCGATTTATCTGAACTCTACACGTCCGCTTAAAAGCTCCGTAACATTATAGCTTCGGTAAGATCTTTAGCGACCATTCTGCGACCCTCAACAAACCTGCAACGCTCTAACTCCCCTCTAATGGAGTTATTTTCCCTGCTTGAATATGCGACCGCTATCATTCGTCAGGATCCTATTGGGTATTATTCTGGCCATTACGCCAGCTGATTCTTGCGACGTAGGACGACGTAGTCTATATGTGACTCATTTATTTCCTGTTTGTCGTTTCGCCCGGTGTCGTTGCCCATAGAGAGGACCTACACATATAGGACCGAGTTAATCTCTCTCCAAATGAGGCGACGTTTTTGCTTTGAATCTCCTTGCTTTGAATCTCCTTTCTTTGAATCTCCTTTGAACCTTTGCAATCGCAGCGTCAATAATATACTCCTTGCTGTCTGCGATCTGCAGGTGTGATTTAAAGTTGATGTTTTTGCCAATCATCAAACCCAAAGGGCCGCTTGAGATCACATCGTTTGCTCTCCCACTCCGATCCTTACGAAAGTCCTCTTTCGTCTCTAACTGATCAACACCACCTTTATGCTACGTTCCATTAGCTCTAGGTCGCATTCTCTATCCAGTCCTTAATTTTCTCGATCGACCAGCTAAAATAGGCATACATATATCGACCTCGTCGAGAACTGCTTTTCAGGCGAAGATTATCCTCTCAAATAATTTTTCGCGCTGTTGTCAGGAGGATTATCGGCATTAAGAACTATTTGGGATGAGTGCCTACCAGCTGTACCAGCACTAAGATAGAAATACTCTTTTCTGCCATAAACAGCCATGAAAACTTGTGAAAACACGCCAGCGTTCCAGTTTGACCTGCGCATTCAAAACTCAGTCTGACAAGTTTATTAACAAAAACTGTCAGCCAGACAAGTTGCAATAGATAGAAGAGATCTAAAACTTTATTTAAAAAAAAAATCAAGGAGGTGTTATATAGTGCATTTTTATAAAAAAAAGAATTTATAACAAAAGGTCTGTCAAAAGTTGATTAATAAAAATTGTCAGCCAGACAAATTTTTTCAAAAATGGTTCATTATTTACTACAAATTATATAAATTAAAAGCAGGTGTTTTGGAAAAACAAATCATTTTTTTTAGCTAAATTCAAAAATTCATAAAAAATAACAATTAAGAAATTTTTACTAGTCTGGCGGGCGTAACATGTTTTTTACATATTTTCAGCCATTCTCACTTTATAAATTTTGAGGTGTTCGATGGGGTATCTTCTTTGCGATCGGACCCCACACTATATTATCCATGCAGAGTCAGTATTCTATTTCCTCATATATTCCTAGGTTGTGGAACTGGTACCGTAGCACCACATGCCCAGTCAGATATTCCACCAACAGCCTAAGGTCCGCCCTGATTAGAAGGACAACGGCCGTTAAGGCAAAGGGTATTACTAGTTCTTTAGCTCGTCTAATACCTGGGATCGATTCCCAAAAGGTTAAATTCGGTCCCTCTCAGGCTCTTGGAAATGGGCCGTGCGATGACATAGAAAGGTTCGTAGCTCTGGACCATCGTAAAAAGACCTTTCTCGCGAGATTCTTCACAGCCTCGTTGCCCGACACTTAATATTGGGCAACCTGCAAACAAAAGAAAAGTGGAGTTGAAAAAATTGTATGTAAACTAAAAACGAAATAAAAGTGTTAAATTGGAAAAGTTTAAAAGACCAAGAGTTTGAGTAGGATTCGAAGCCACAACCCCTATGATGGCAGTCAGTTTACCAAACCTATTACCAAGGGAAACATTTTCATTATTGTTGCTGGAAACTCCTGAAAAATTAATTATTTAAACAAAAGCTTCATTATCATCTTTTGTTTAAATTAAAATTGTTATCGATAAAAAATCAATCAGTTTTTTTTTATCTTGAAATTCTATTGTTTGTTTATAATCAAAAATTATTCAATAACCATCTTTTAACCTATAATAGATCTTTTTTTTAGTATATTAAAAGTTTTCAAAAGAACGACCTTTTTCCAGGAATAACTCTTAACATAACAAAGGCGTCATAATTAAAATTCCCAACTCTCTGTAAAAAGTGTTTTAATTATTAAACTCGCTCGCTACTAATGAACTTAATAAACCCAAATAAAGGAAGGAAAACAATATAATTAAAAACTTCACATTCTTAGGTAAACACTGTAATATTTGATAAAATATGCCCGATTCAACAATTCCTCTCCATATTTACCTTCATTCCCTCTCTCTCTTTGCACTTACCCGACCCCTTGTCCTCCTCCCCTTCAATCCAACCGTCTTCGTCGATGAGAGTTTTCCATTTGAAATAATTCAGCCTGGCATTCACTTTACATCCAGTTTAGCCTAAAATTTATACATCCTGAAATAAGGAAGCAAGAAAAAAAAGAAGTATCCTTCGTGCAAGCAAGGATAAAAACATGAAGATACCCAAAAAAAAGCGCACATTTGAATTCATTATCCTTAGAGAGGAAGCTCCATATCATCCGGAGAGTAAAAAGATGAAATGGTATTATAACGTTCAGCGAGACTGAAAGGAGCAAGAGAGAGAGTGTGAGAGAGAGCAGGAGGGAAAAAGTCAAAGATAAATGACTGGATAAAAAGCTATCAAATTAGTGCAATGTTTATTTATCCGGCGGTATGTGCTCTTTTCAAAGTACACGGAACAGGATATGTCGGCGCTGGTTTTTAGCTTTTAACAATTAACCCAATTCACAGGACCTGAACGCTGGGTGTTGGTACGCTTGAGCCTGGCAGCGGAATTATGCGGGTTTTGGGGGTGGGTTGAGATGGCGATGGGGGGGAGGTACAGTGAATCAGGAAAATAGTGGATTAGCAGAGCAACGACTAAAAGCCAAGTACCCAATTCGCAACGGTATCATGGATATGAGTGGAGAGAATCCTTGGTACGTTCTTATCCTTTGACCTAACATTTGCCGTATACACCGAAGGCATATCGCAGAACACTCTTGTCGTGCGGCATACAGCAGCTAGCTCTATCTCTAGAGTGCTTAAGCAGCCGAAGCAATCGGGCATGAAAAATTTCACTTAACAGGAATAACGGCGATCATAAAGCCAACCTTCAGCTTCATCGTTTTCCACCTCATAAAGGCCGAAGGACGGATAAAACGGTGTTGCGTCTGCCAAGGATAAAGCTGTATGCTCCGTGGATATATGCGAAACGGGTCATAGATAAAGAGTATCGCATCTCTATGAGCCAGTGACGTATGCTTTCGCTCTTGTCCCTGGAGGGGTGGGGTATAGTAAAGTTGGTGTGGATGTGGGGGTGGCTTTTGGGTAGGGTTTTTGTGTGGTGGGGGAGGGGGCGGATGAACCCAACTAGCACTTGTTTTCCTTGGAAACTGCCAGCTTAACGCTTATGGTTAGGATATAGTATAGAGAGAAGAGTGCCATTCGACAGTGTTTGCAGATTTCTCTACACCACCCCTTCCCATCAGCCTTACTCTATGTCAATCCACCCTCCAGGCCCTCCTCCCGTACCCACATTTGGGCCTTTTTGTTTTGTTGTTTTTGACTTCATAAATGTAGAGTGGTGCTAAAAATAGCTCCGTCGACATAATATCGATCCGTTCTATGCGACAATACGGTTCTATTTTTAGAACTGGGGAAAGTGGGTTACACTCCAGCATCCAGCATCCTGGAGATTTCACTATTGTGAAATACGTTCTCTATGTATATATTTATATCTCTTATATATATGTATGTATATATACATAAACCTATCGACTACAGGATACTATAAATAGTCGTATTTTGCTACAAATAAAACACAAGCCATAGCATATCATCACAGGATATTCTATAGCAGAATGATGTCTGTCTGTATTCAACGATTAAGTCCTTCAGTTGTTGGTGTATGCATATATATATATATATATGTAAATTGCGAAAAGTAAGTCAAAGAAAAGCTTTTTTCTTACTGCTATTGATGGTAGACGAAACTTTTTTCATATACATATATATGTATATATTGATCCTTTTCCTTGCATAATATCGATGCAAACATCTGGGCATGATGTATTGTAATTAATAGAGTAAAGCTTAAGAGTTATACTTAGGTAATAATTAGCGTACTACCTTCAAAGCAATCAAGTATGAAAATACCTTCAAGGAGGTATTTCGTTATTGTGCTTTACCCGACGTATAAGCTTATAAAAGTTCTTAATAAGGACTTTTTCTCTCTTTCTGTTTCTCCCTCACTTCATTCTCGCTATATCCTAGCCAGCTGGAAAAGGAGTTTCCATATTATTTCTAGTACGGTTAAAACGGGGTACTTATACCTGCACCTACCTTACCCTCCCATCAAACCCAAGCATCTTTCATCATAAGAAGTAGATTTCTTTTATGGAGTATATGAAGGAAACGTTATACCTTCAAGAAGGTTCGTTCTCTATATTAGAGAGTTCGAAGTGGCAGAAAATATAATCCCAGAAATGTTATTTTTTTTTTTTTGAAAATTGAGGGAGAAAATTTTATTTTTGCTCTCCTCGTTAAGAGGGTTAAGTTTCCTTTGAGAAAATAATAATGATTTTCTACATAAAAAAAACCTTTCAACTCTGTTCCAATTAATTATATTTTTATGGGAATATAACTTAAAAAATACTTTTCTTTTCATAAAAATAAAATTAAAAATAAAATTAATAATAATGTTTCACTTATTAAGTTACTGATGCGAATTTGTGTGCTTTTTTTTCTAATTCTAAGTATTTTATAGTCCTTCAGAGCTGTATATCAACTGTTGGTGTTTGATTGTAGGTATATAAGAAGTAGAAACAATTTTCAAACGAAGAAGAAAGCAAAGAAGAAGAAAAACAACAACACTTAAGAATCTTTTAATTGAGATAAAGGACTTTCAGGATGAAAAGAAAACGTTTCCTGTTTGAAAGCTTTCAATTACGAAAATGTATTAGTTCTGGTATTATTTTTTTTTTAATTGAATGGTTTATTGATCTTTATTTTTGTTTTTTGTTTTTAATATTTACAGTTTTATCAAAAAGGAAATATAAGGGTAGCTGTGGAAAATATTGAAAATTTATTGCTTTAATAATCTGGTATTTTATGACAACTAATTAGTCAGACTATTTATCAAAATTTATTTATGGATTTGTATTGGTAATACTGAATAATCGTAGCAAAGCAAACATATTTTTTGGATTTATGAGGAGAGGTAGAGCTGATACCTCTTAGCTTTGCGATAAAATAAGAGGTTGAACTGGCTATCCAAGCTGGTGGGAGCAGCCAGGCCTGCCACATCACCTTGCGGGGCCTGGGGCTAAATATGTTTGGGGGCCCTTTAAGATTTTTAAAATTCCAAAAAATATTTAATTAAAAAAAATTGTAACGTAAGAATAAGTTCATTCAGGGCATTAAATATATATACCGAATGGTCGGTTCTTTATTCGCGGATGAGCCTAAAGTTACATAGTGCAACGTAAAATGGAACAGTTCTTGTGCTTAGCTCTGGGGTTCTGTTCCCATCTTTCTTTTGGTAGAATCAATCCAGAAGCACTACTAAGGAAAGCGAATTCGAAGCGCTGTTAATATGCTCCCATTGTATCTTTAAGGAATTGCATGGAACGAAGAAAACGGCAAACGTAGACCGGTTCTCGTTCGATGCGGTGGTCAAGCAGCATATTGAACGTGGTTGGTACTTAGTTAGGGGACCGCTTGGTAGAAAGTCTTTTATATTTTTGTGACTGCTTCTAAAAAAAGCAGCAGTAAAAGGAATACATGCCATGTTAAAAAAGATTTAGAACTGCGATGGGAAGGGAGACGCACCAAGCTTTTTAAGGACCGTTCTAGCTCCATTTCCCGCTGGGTAAGTTTTCTCTTTTTCCTTTATACTCAATTCGAGCTGATACTACTTCAGTGGTAGTAAAGAGACTACTTAAGGGCAAGCTAAATCTCCCAATCTAATCTTTGATAATGGTCTTCTTCAATCTGTTTTTCCTCAACTATGGATTTGCTTACGTCTTTTCATTGTGATACCTATTGGTGTTGCAACTGGTGAACGCGGTTTCAGTAAATTGAAAATGATATAAATGATCTAAAATAATGTATTGGTCAGTCAGGCAAAAAATATAGACTATGACGATGTCACCGACGACTGCGGAAATTAAATCAAGAAAAATATTTAAGTATGATAAATAGAAGAATCCATATCCATACAAACACAACACATATTTTAGAGCGCTGTGTATCAGGCATGTGATTGATTGACAAGTTGAACGCAAGGATAAGGCGGTCTTGACTTTTTGGGTTTCAAGATAGTTTCGGGGCCGCTAGACGATTAGTACGCACGGATATGGGGGTTTTCACATTTTGGGTTTCAATCTATTCTCGGGGCCCCTTCTGGCGTGGGCCCGGGGCAATAATTCCCAGTTGCCCCCCTTTGTGGCGGGCTTGCGAGCAGCCAGCAGGCTATTAACGGAAAAGAAAACCTGCAATGATTAGTAGTAATCTTGATTTAAAGCATAGAAGAGAAAGGATAGCTTAGGAGTCTGGAGGGTGCTTGAGTAGGTATCGATGAGCACAACGTTTGAACTCTGAGTTGTTATATAAGCTCGGAAATACTGACTGATCGCGGGCTTACTGCAACATCCGCAGTCTAAATCAGCCTTAGGCGTACAGGAACAATAGTGGCTGTACCTATCACATGATTAACAGGCGATCGATATAACTACAGCTACCATCAATGCCTGCAACATGCCATCTTCTCCCTCTCCTTCTAGGCGGCGCTAGCCGTGATACTGAAATTTAGGTTTGGAAAGGAGGGTATGTAGCAGCAGGCCCGTCATGAAAGGGTGCAATTTCTGAATAGATTCGGTTTCAATAACACAAAGTAACTAACGAAATATTTACACTCTCTCTCTGGCCCTAACTATCAACCGCAGGGTCAAAACAATCTTAGGAATGAGCCTTTGTACTTATTGTCGTCAAGTTATCCAGAGCTTAGCTCGAAGAATAGATAAAGTAGGGGATATGTTAAAGAGAGTCTCAAGATTCATAAAGAAGAGCAATGAACCCTGGATATCGTTCTCTTGGATGTTGTATGACTTCGGGAATACTGACTGTAAAAGATTGTTCCACTGTCGAATTGGTCTTGTTATAAACGAATTCCTAGAAGCGAAAATAAGGCCTGCAGACTTTGGGGTTAGCAAGTCTTCTTTTCCGCGAAAAACGTAGCCATAGAAGGCAGAAGGTTATTTATTTCGATGGTAAAACTTTTCCACAGCTGCTACCAGTGGCGTACCGTAGTAGGGGCGGCAAAATTTCACAATAAATGATAATAATAGATATCTAGTAAATAATATTTTTGTCGCACCTACGATTCGGACCGATCGAAATGAGCACGGAATTTTTCATTACTTATACTGTGACGAAATTGGAGATTCCCCTTTCTTTAAATGAATGTATAATAATGACGTCTTGCTCATTGTAGCGACTAGCAGCACCGTCAGTACTGACTTGCAAGGATTCCCCGTATATTTTAATTTGTGCTTGGATTGTTTATGACTAATATTCAACAAGAATGACTTCTATAAAGAATAGTGTTCAATATTGTATGAGGGTCGTCTCAAAAGGAAGTTCCACTATTTTTTTAAATCCGTGTGGTTGGCGGGAAAAGTCTGGGAGTTTCAAGGAATTCGCGTGTAGTGGCAGTACTGTGCGTCGAGCGATCCGATAGTCAGGCTTCAGCCACTATGAAGACTCTACTCGTTCCTACCGCCAAAACACTAAATAAAGCGAAAGTTGTGGAATCCGCGGGAAAATGGCAAACGTCATATCGCTCTGCTGAATCCAACAAGTTTATTAGATATTAGAAAAACTAATCAATTTAAGGTGCTTGTGACCTTAGCCCAAGTCTTTTCATTTTAAAAAAAAAGGCTTGACCGAATGTTATGAAATTTTTTTCAGAGCATGTTTTCGTTCGCCGATCGGCACCTCAACGAAGTCGGTATCATATTTGGTACCCGCGATATTGGGCAGGTACAAAAATCACTAACTTCGTTTAAACAAAAAAACGGCTCGACCTATTTTTATGAAAATATTTTCAGATTATAACTTCGGTAATACGCGTCGATGGGCAGCTCAATGAAGTCAATATCATTTTTGGTTCGCGCGATATCGTGCAGGTACAAAAGTCACTTTCGTCATCTAAACAAAGAAACCGCTCGACCCAATTTTATGAAAATCACTACGACCAGGACCAGTCGATATCATTTTTGGTTCGCGCGAGATCGTGCAGAAGAAAATGACCATATACGTACGCACACACACACGTATACTTCTTCTCAAATTTTTGCTTAAAATGCTATTGGGACCTTGAAAAATGAAAATACGTTGAAAATTACGATTTCGATTTTCGGACCGATTACAATAACTTCCCTATAAACTGGGAAGTTAATACGAGGACGGCAAAATTTTCTTCCGCCCCGACGGCTGACACCCACGCTACGCCACTGCTTCCTGTTCTTAGGTAGTGATTTCGTTTCCATCTCAGCTTCCGTTTATCAATTATTTTAAGGTATTGAATACCCTATTACCTACCACCATGCCTAGGGTCACATGCCTACAAAACAAGGGGTATGTGATGTGGTTTCATTCTACGCAGCCCCCTGGTTTCTATCTTTAGTCCGCCCAATCCTGGAATATGCTTGTCCAATCTGGGACCCCATATTTGAGGTTAACAGAAACAGGATTGAATCTGTTCAAAAGAAATTTCTCCTTTTCGCGCTGAGACATCTGCACGATCCACACGACTTCCGAAACCTACCACCATACGAGGACCGGCTCAAAATTATGGATCTCATGTCATTGTCGGGAAAAAGAAAAATGCTTATTTCATACCTTACCCTGGACATTATAAATGATAACCTTAAAGTACAATTTCTATCACGTATGATCAAATTCAATGATGATGTTCGACATACAAGACATACGAAGCTACTTAGGGAGTACCCGCATCGCACTGAATATGCAAAGAACGAGCCCGTCAACAGATGCTGTATGGTCTTAAATAGCCATGGATCATGTTTTTTACCTTCAATTGATAAAATATCCTTTAAAAAAAAATTAGATCCCTACTAATAGCATGAATCCTTCCTACTTACAATTATTATTTTTTTTTCTTTAAGCGTCAGTGTCATAATTTATAAGACTGAATAGGAAGATAAGTCACTAATGTAATTTAAGTTAGCCTTGTTTGGCTTATAAATAAATAAATAAATATACATGTATATTGAAATCCTGAAGAAAATTCCGTCCATTGAGTCGGTCCTAAAATCTGGGATTGTGGGTTATATCATGGACTCATCGAACAGATTCTAAAATTCGCTCTTAAGTTTTCTACTACTAGTAATTTTTTCTACTTTCTAGTAAACTTACCGAAGTCCCTAAACTTAGCATACTCATGTCGAAGTAACTCATTTGGAGAAGGTTTTTACGCTCGCCAGAGTTGTCGTTCTTACTACGGAAACACAAATCCTACTTTGTGGCTTGGAAAAGTGAAAAGGTCTCAGAAAGTTGGCTTTCCCAATGTAACTAATTGTTCTTTTCGGAACTGGGTAGGTTTAAGCAGAAACTGCGTTCTGAGTAATTAGTGCTGACTAGCGAGTGGTTCGATTTGCCGAGATGTGAGACAACTTCGAACGATTATTTTATTGAATAAGGAGTACAAAATAGATCCAAGAGAAGTCACACGCAACAATGACTTCCTTCTTAGGGTGGGAGGGTATATATCGATTTTCGAGGGATATCGAATCAGACCACTGTTTGCGGGTCCCTTTTCGTCCCTCTACCTAGAGTCATCTTATCGGGGTTGCAGTGGGTTGTCCCATTGCTCCCTTGCTTCGACTCCCCTAGTTATCGCGAGCAGCTGATTGAAGGGAGTCTGCCTCATGTCCTCCATCCAATGGAGTCCAGTTATGGCAGCCCTTTTTCTCGCCAGCGCCGGACAGTGACACACTATTTGTGTGGCCGTCTCGGGTTCCTCCAGGCACATCCGACAGGTGTCGTCCTCCAGAATTCCCATTCTTTTTAGGTGATACCTGAAACATCCGTGTCCTGTAATCAGTGCCACCAACCATCTGAGGGTTCTCCATTGCATATGCAGGATCCTTCTTCTGGTTGCGGCAATCGGCAACGTAAGCACCATCTTAGCCTGCCTGCACGTGGTCATAGCGTCCCACCGTCTCCGGTGTTCTTCAGCGACCCATTTCTCGATGCGGTTCCTTACCAACCCTCTGCCAATGGCAGAGTATGGCTCCGGTCCCCAGAATTCCGAGGTTGACCCCTGTTTTGCCAGGTTGTCCGCCTTTTCGTTCCCATCGATGCCTGAATGTCCTCTAACCCAAGCTAGCGTCACGTTGTTTTGTTTCGCACACCTGTTCAGTTTTTGGACACATTCCAACGCCAGAGACGCATTTATCTCTGTCTGATTCATGCGCCTAATCACAGCCTGATTGTCCAGCGCTACGAGGATGCTCCTTCCCTGCACCTGACCATCATTTATGTGATCCAGCGCGTACAGCAGAGCAAGCATCTCCGCCTGGTAAACTGAGGTGTAATTCCCCAAAGCCAGCGAGCAGGTTAGGTTTAAGTCCTCTGAGAAGACTCCCGCACCTGCTCTGCCGTCAATCATGGATCCATCCGTGAAGATATATATGTCTTCCGGCCTCCCTTCAGGAAGCGTTCCATTTCCTATGAGGGTTTTGTGATACCTTTCGGTCACCCTCATTTTTGTGATCCCTTCCATGGGCATCATGAGCTCCCTAATCCCTTTGATACGATCTAGGATCTTCATGTGCCCTAAGGCTCCTGACGTCTGCCATACGGCATCCCGTCTCATCCGGATCGCTGAGGCCGCCGCAGTCTTCACCACCTGGAGATCTAACGGCAGCAGACCTAACAGCGCCTCCAATGCCGCGGCGGGTGTGGTGCGGAAAGCACCGCTCACACCCACGCAGGCCATTCTTTGCACCTTGTCCAAATGCCTCTTGACGGTTTTCTGTGTGACTTTAGTCCACCAGATCACCGAGGCATATGTTATGATGGGTCTCACCATCATGGTATATGTCCAGTATGCTAACCTTGGTGAGATACCCCACCTTAGTCCACATACTCTTCTGCACTGGTGAAGCACCCTTTTCGCCTTCTTGATCTTCTCCTCAACGTGGTATTTCCAGGTTAGTCGTGAATCCAAGTATACACCCAGATACTTGACCTTCCCAGACACCTTGATCTCCGATCCAAAAAGCATGAGGGGCTGAAAATCCAGTTCTTTAATCTTCCTAGTGAAGATTATAGCGTCTGTCTTGTTGGCGTTTATGGTGAGGCCTTGTTCCGTACACCACTGCTCAACCACTTGGAGTGCATTCCTCATGATATCTGCAGTAGTGCTCATAAACTTGCCGCGTGCCACAATCGCTACATCATCTGCATACTCAATGGTATGCACGCCCATTTCCTCTATCCGCCTGAGCAGAGTGTCCACAGTGATGTTCCACAGGAGGGGTGATAAGACCCCGCCCTGTGGGCATCCCTTGCTGACCCTCCCTCGAAGCCGCGAGTCTCCTGTCTGAATCCTTACTGCTCTGTTTTTCAGCATGCTGTCCACCCACCTTACAATCATGGGGCTGACCTCGCGCCTCACCAGAGCATCTTTAAGTTTGCTGAACTGTATCTTGGCGAAGGCACCTTCGATGTCCATAATTACGGCCATCGCTATGCCTCCGGTATACAGTTCACCCTCGGCTACTCGCACCAATTGGTGAAGTGCCGTTTCTGTAGATCTGCCAGCCTGGTAAACGTGCTGGCTTCTACTTAAAGGGTGCCTCCTTAGCATAGTACTCTCAAGGTGGTCTGCCACCACTCTTTCCATTGTTTTCAACAGAAAGGATGTTAGGCTGACCGGCCTGGAGGACTTCGCCTCGGTGTAGTCCTTCTTACCTGGCTTAGGGAGAAATACCACTTTGGTTTCCCTCCACACCGCCGGAATGTATCCTGTTGCTAGACAGGTAACGAATATTCCCCTAAGCCTGGGTGCAATGATTTCTTTGCCCCATTGGAGCAGCGCAGGGAATATTCCGTCACGACCCGATGTCTTGAAGGGAGAGAGTGTGTCTATTGCACGTCTCACCCCTTCCTCTGTCACCAACCCGTTAGCCTCCTCTCGGTTCATCCTTGTAGTCATTCTGTTACGAATAACCCAAGATTTACCCGAGACGTAGCTGCCAGGAAAGTGAACTTCCATCAGGATCTTGTTGGTTTCCTCCAGCGTCTCCGCCATCCTTCCCGACGAGTCACGAACGAGTCCGACTTTGGAGACCAGGAGCGCGTTCAAAAACCTTACTATGGTAAACCACGAGGTAAGCTGTGGTTATGCTGCATCACTTCGCTTAACCACCCAAGTTTATGTTTAACCATGGAGGTTTTTGAACGTACCGTGGTTAACCACAGGTTAAAGAAGAAAAAGAAAAATAAAAACAAAATTTTCCATAAAATAGTCCTTGCTAATTGCTTCAATTATTTTATTAATTATTTATTTGCAATAATCCCTCAAATCCCACTTTGATTTGTTTATGTGTTTACCATTAAAACAACTGTCAGAGAGTTGTTTTTATTCTTCTTCTTCTTAACTATCGCTAACCATGCTCCCGAGCAGGGTTAAAATTTAACTACACCATGGTTAACCACGGGAGTTTTTGAACGCCAAAAAGTTATGCTCGTGGTTATGTTGTAGTTAACCACGGAGTTTTTGAACGACAAAAGTTTACCATAGTTAACCATGGTTAACCATAGTAAGGTTTTTGAACGCGCTCCGGGTCCCTGGAGATCATTTTCTGAAGTCTGCTGGCCTCAGATATGCTCTCCATGCTCGAGCAGAAGTCCCTCCACGACTCCCTTTTTCGTCGTCGCAAAGTTTGCTTCATTTCTCTCTTCTTGGCTTTATAATTCTCCCAGGCAACCGGGTCATTGCACCGGGAGGGTAGAGGGTAGCAATCCGGAGATCCGTTCGTAAGTAGCATCAAATGATAACGTGGAGTTTGTGACACTAATAAAAGAGAAGCATTTTTTGGTTTGTTTTTAGGTCTTAGGTTTTTTATGGCACATAAACATCCTTCTGACTTGGTTGTCGAGGATGCGTTACCTTTAATTTCTACATTTGCGAAAGAAGACGAGTGAAATATTCTTTTATTCGATTTTCATTGGACGGGATGGAAGTTGAATTGGGCAATCTCAGATTATGGTCATAGACAAGCTCTGCTGGTGAGCATTACAAGTCGGTTTTACTTGCCATATGTTTGCTTAGAAAGACCGATCGGGTACCGGAACACATGGGGCCTCGGTAGTCTAGGGAGTAAGGCGCCTGGCTACCATCGCAGAGGTCCCGGGTTCGAATCCCGGCAGCACCACGGTCCGTCGCCTTTCCCACCTTCTTTCTTCTTCCCACCTTACATTCCTCCTGTCATAGCCTTCCGCTAGCACTGCCCCGCTCCACCAAGCGCATGTCCATCGATTGGTTGATGGGATTAAACTCGTTTCAGGAGGCATAACACTCCAGCGAGTTGTTTCTCGTTGCCCCGATGTCAGAGTCGCGATAGAAATGGTTGGGGTTAGATGGTTGTGGCAGTTCCTTCCTACTTCTCTCTTCCCCTTCACTATCTATCGACTAGTGATTGCTGTTCGACATTGCACTCTATACGAAGAAAATAGATTGTCGACAGTACAAAGGGCTTTCCCTGGGCTCTAGTATTTCACATAAAAAAAGGTGGAGTTTTTCAAAGCGTTTTGATCGATGGGAGTTTCTTCACAGGAGGCAGGCGCCAACTTATCGATTAATTCGTACGCTGTTGCCACAATGTAATATTGTACATCTTATGAGAAGGCACGTGAAGGGCTATTCCGAATTGGCGGAGAAGTTGTGTACTAAAGTGTACCCAGACACCTCTTATTGATCTCTGACAATATCAGGTAAGAGTTGGATTTCACTCAGTGCAAGAATAGGGAGATTCTATATCGGAGATACACTTGCGTAACGATTTTATGTTATGTTGTTTTAGATACACAAAATACTTATGCCGACTGTGATTGAAACATAGTCCTCGGCCATCTGGCGGTTAACAGAAGGCTCGTTGCAGGACAGTACGGCCGCACGCGGGGCGATTGACGGTGAAACAGCGGCCTTACAGTTCCAATAACGGCCATACGACGGTGGTTCGGCGGCCGTATGGTTACTATTACGGGTATACGACGGTGGTACAATGGCAGCAACATGGATATTCGCCCCGTCTATAAGAAAATATATTTCGCTGCAATTAAATGTTTGATTTTTTTTCGGTTGTGTTTTTTTTCAAGCCGTTAAATAGGAAAATTTCCCACTAAAATATAAATCAAGACACACTTCACGTACAACAAACCGACAACTGGCGAGCTCGTTTCTCTTGTGCATCGATATCTTTAAGTAGGATAAACAGAAAGAACCATTGTACATAACGAAAATGATGAAGTTCCCATAAAACACATTCAACAATACAATTGGTGCAGATTCTTTTTTTGGCTCAAATTTCCCGTCGAATGCCCGTTTCTACAGCTCAGTACTTGGCCTTTTAAATTTTTGGGTCAAATTTGGCCGTCGTAAGGCCGTATGTGCTCCCATTAAAAATGGTTAAAAACTCTACGGCCATCATATGCCCCTTAAAAAGCCAAGCGGCCGGTGTTTGCCCTTTATAAAGCCGTTTTTTATTTTTACTCGGGTAGCAACAGTCACCCTATCTGAAGCAGGTGCAGGATCCATTTCAAGCTGGTGTTATTAAAAAAAACTGAAATGTTCTCTCGATTAAGCAAAAACATGTGCCTCTTTTTCAATCGTTGTTAAAAAAATGACGTAAATTTTCAATATTGTTGCATCATTCACTCTTCAGTGTTGCCAGCATCATTTATGAAATATCTTTCGTACGAATGTTTTTTTTCGATTAAAACTATATTATTCATATTTTTTAAATAATGAAAAAAATAAAATAAAATAAAATGAAATTAATTTATTTTCAGCTAAGCTTGATGGAGTTAAGACTTACATGAGAATGCGTCGTGTGCCAAATCATCTACAGGTGAAAGTCATAAAATGGTTTGATTACCTGTGGCTTACACAAAAGTGCTCTGACGAAGAACGAGCCGTATCCTGTCTTCCTGATAAACTTAAGGTAAACAAACTCAAAAATATATACAAGTACATACATAGTGTTTATAAAGCCATTAAACCATTGAACTTAGCTTAAGACAGTGTTAACTATAACCTAGACAATCAATTTCAGGCTGAAATAGCTATTAACGTCCATTTAGATACACTTAAGCGGGTTGAAATTTTCCAAAATACCGAAGCTGGCTTCCTGTGCGAATTGGTGCTGCGATTGAGGCCTGTACTATTCTCACCTGGGGATTACATATGTCGTAAAGGTAAATTTTGATAATGTTTACATTTTGTTTGTTTATTATTATTATACAAAAAAAATAAATACATTGAAAATACATCCTTGAAGGTAATATGGATGATATTTGATACATTTCTCTAAAATCTTATTGTTTAGGTGAGGTTGGTAAGGAAATGTACATAGTGAATCGTGGCCGATTGCAGGTTGTCGCCGATAATGGTAAAACTGTTATGGCGTCACTAAAAGCAGGTTCCTACTTTGGGGAAATTAGTATACTCAACATGGGAACAGCAGGTAAAGAACTGGGTAAATATCGATCGGCCAGGCGGAACAATATATATATGAGACAATGTCGACTGTTGCGATTGCAAATATACTGTCAAAATTTTCGTCTTTGTTATTGCAAACAAAAAAAATATTTTTTTATTTAAAAAAAAATGTCTTTTTTCGGTTTTTTTCTATAGTTAATTGAATTTTCAAATTTTTTTGAGATACAAAAATTAAAAAACTTTCAAATTTAATTTTTTTTCAATTAATGTTTTCCGAATTTCCTTTTGAGAGACTTGTTTTTTCGTGATTGTGTTTTTTGGCTAAACGTTCTTAAAACTTATAAAAAAATCTTTATTATTATTATTATTTATATTTTTTTTTACTTATATTATTTTGTGTTATTAAAGCTAAACTGTTTTTTTGGTTTTGTTTTCATAGCCCTTGTGACGTGAATTTATTAAGTCCTTATAACGCTCGCTAAAATATATAATATATACTTTTGTAATCCCATTTTTATATCGTGTGCATTCTGTACTGCTTTGAATTTGAAATTATTTATTTATTTATTTTTTTGGTATTACTTTTATATTTATTTTTTTGCTATTAATAGTATGCAGATAAATAATACGTAAAACATATTTTTAAAAGAAAATGATTGATTTATTTGCCTTTATGTGAGACCTGCGTTACAATTTACAATGATGTCTGTTCAATTCTAGATAAATTCCTTATGTGTCGTGTAAGGTAAAAAGTCATGGATACTCTTACTTTAGTAGTCTCCTATGCTAAAACTTAATATAAAGCTTATGCTTGCGAACAATCTCGTATATATACTATTTCTCATTTTCCTATTAGTAGATTTATTTATTTTTAGTTTATTTTTTATTTATTTATTTTCTTTTCTGAATATTATTCTATGAGTTTTCTTTCTTAAGTAATTTTTTGTTATATTCTTCTTCATTTATAATTTTTGGAATCTTCGAAACTGTCTTATTATAGCACTTTATAAAAAACTTTATTCCTTTTTATTTTTATTTTCATATTTCACACAATTACTCTATTAGTGGCATATTTACTTAAATTACTTTAATTATTTTAAGGTTTGTGTTTTTATTTTAAACAAAATATATTTTCAGAAGTTTAATAGCATTTTTAGATATTGTATTGTATTAAGTAATAATAATTAAAGAAATATATATTTAATAAATCAAATTTAATTAAACTTATAATTATTAATTTTAAAACAATATTCTTTTTTGTATTTTTGTTTTTCTTATAAAATTTGTAATAATTTAAAATAATTTCTCCAATTTATTTTGAATATTACTCTATTAGTATAGGTATGAGGGTTCTGGCACAATATTTCGCAATATTACGCAATCGATCAAAAGCTCAGTTTATGTGGTTTTCGGTTTCTGTTTAGCTCGAAACTTAGATTTGTATCTAAGCTTGAAACTGGAATATGAGTGAGCGCCATCTGTGTGAAATTAGTTGAACTTCGTTGAGGTTGGTTTGCGTCTTGGGCGAGCTTTTGCTAGATTTCGCAATATGATGAAATTCTGTGCCAGAACCCTCATAACTGTACTACTAACTTTAAACAAACATTTATCATTTAGGTTAACGTAAAACGACTTTAAATGTATTTTCCAAATCATTAGTTTAAATTTGAGATTTTTAAAAATGAATACAGGTTAGTTAACTTTTATTTACTGTCTTATTTATTTAATAAGAAAGAATTATTTATCTATATATATAAATTTCTTCTGTCCGTGTGTATGTTACTGAACTCCTTCTAAACGGCTGGACTGATCTTTATGTAATTTTCTGTGTGTATTTAAGTTGATTCGAGAATGGTTTAGAATCACAATTTGAACCGATACCTAAACGGAATACCTGAAAAATCCAAAAAATTGGTAATTTTGGGATTTCTCACTTGAGATTACTTTCTAGCTTCATGGCCTACCTATATACTGTTTGACAGCTTCGTAAATGTGAAATCGGACATTTTTCAAAAACCCCAATTTAATGACAATTTCACATTTACGCAGCTGTCAAACAGTATATAGGTAGGCCATGAAGCTATTAAAACTAATTCGCAGTGAAATTTATTTAGATTTTTCCGTAGTTCCTTTGGGTTTTACTTATATTTCTTTTTAAAACAACCCCTGTATTGAGGCGAGCCATTTAAATCTGGAAGTTGGTGCAGCCGAACCGTCACTTTTACAATTTTAGATAGGTGGGAGTATTCTGCGTACCCTGATACCTTATTCATGAAAATAGGTTGAAGCGTTTCAATAACACTGGATGACATGTACAAATCTAAACAAAAAAATAAAAGGACCACAGCAGATAAACCGTTATTATTTCCAACCACCCGAAAACTACAATTTTTGGTTTGTCTGACCAAAAACTATCAACAGTCGGCCACTTTGTAAAATTAGCATATACAACCTGTTGTTATCTGGAGTAAATTTTTTTTATAAGGAGTTTTTCAATCTATGCAGCCGACTAGATATTTTGGGTCAATTCGCAAAGACATTAATGTATACTGATGTGCCACGATTTTTCACATGGAACAAACAGTCAAAAAATTGGCAACCACGAAAGCGAGGCGTTCCAGTCGAAGGATACGTCGACATATTTATGGCAAATACTTTAGGCCGATTATATACAGTCCATCCAAAGCAACGCGAATGTTTTTTTTTGCGTTTGTTGTTGGTTAACGTTCCTGGACCGACATCCTTTCAATATTTGCGAACAGTCAATGGTATTTTGTACGACACGTACTTCAATGCGTGTCGCGAATTGCATTTACTGGAAGATGATAACCATTGGGATCTCACACTTGCAGATGCAGTACTGAGTTCCTTTCCTCATCAAATTCGTCAATTATTCGCTATATTATTGACGACATGTTTTCCGTCTGAAGCTTCTGCTCTCTGGGATAAATATAAAGATTCGATGAGTGAGGACATTCTACACCGCATTCGGATTGCTGATCAAGATACAAATATCGATTTTTTGACGGAAATATATAACGAGGCCTTAGTAAAGATTGAGGATATTTGTATTCTCATTTCGAATATGCCACTCATTAATTTCGGCATGCCATCGCCTAACCGCCCAGCAGCACAAATCATTAACAGCGATGTTCAGCGCGAACAACAGTTCGATACCATAGCTTTGGCTACTTTCGTTGCTAATAATGAGCAACTGCTCACTGCTGAACAAAAGAATATATATGATCAAATTAATTTGTCAATTGCATCACAACAAGGAGGATTCTTTTTTTTGGACGCACCAGGTGGCACTGGCAAAACATTCCTCGCGCATTCGATCACAAAGTCATATTGCGTTGGCAATTGCTTCATCAGGCATTGCAGCTACCTTGCTTGATGGTGGGAGGACTGCGCATTCAGCACTCAAGTTGCCATTGAACATTCACACAAATCCAGACGCAATGTGTAACATAAAGAAGCATTCAGGCATGGCTGAAGTTTTGAAAAAATGCAAAATTATTATCTGGGATGAATGCACTATGGCCCACAAGCATTCACTTGAAGCCCTCGATAGAACGCTGAAAGATCTCAATAATAATACCAGACTTTTCGGTGGTGCTCTACTGTTGCTGTCCGGTGATTTCAGACAGACATTGCCGGTAATTCCACGTGCTACATATGCGGACGAAATTAACGCATGTTTAAAAGAATCATACCTATGGCGAAGTGCCAGGAAATTATGTCTTACCATAAATATGCGTGTTCAACTTCAAAATGATCCATTGGCATTGGCATTCTCAGAACAATTGCTCAACATTGGCAACGGCACCATACAATTGCATGAAAATACACAATACATCAGACTCCCAGAAAATTTTTGCAACATGGTCGATACTAAAGATAGTTTGATCGAAAGTATATTTCCAGATTTACAAGCTAATTACACTAATCATGCGTGGCTACGTGACCGAACTATTTTAGTCGCAAAAAATATAGATGTCGACGCAATTAATTTTAAAATACAACAGTCATTGCCGGGCAATGAAATATCATTCAAATCGATCGATACTGTTGTCGATCCTGAAGAAATTGTTAACTACCCTGTTGAATTCTTGAATTCATTGGATTTACCTGGAATGCCACCACATAACTTGCGATTGAAAATTGGTTCACCAATAATTTTACTTCGAAATTTGAATGCACCAAAGCTATGCAATGGCACGCGATTGATCATAAAAAAAATCATGAGTAATGTTCTTGAAACTACCATTTTAAACGGCAAGTTTCAAGGTGAAGTTGTTCTTCTACCACGGATCCCAATGATCCCATCAGACTCGCCCATTCCATTCAAACGCCTGCAATTCCCAATTCACTTGGCATTCGCAATGACTATTAATAAGTCACAAGGCCAAACAATGTCAATTTGTGGGTTGGATCTACAAAATCCGTGCTTTTCACATGGCCAATTATATGTTGCGTGTTCAAGGGTTGGCAAACCATCAGGTTTGTTCGTTTTTACCCCTCAGGGATTAACTAAAAATATTGTTCATCAAATAGCATTAAGATAAAAAGTTTATTCCTGTTGATATTAAGATTAAAAATAAATATAAATATTTATTTTTTGTACATTAAAAAAAAATTACCTTTCATGAAAATTACTTTTCCTTCTAACATTTCACAAATTTAATTTATAATTCCATCACAATTGCCATTGAACTCTAAATAACTGAAACAGATATGCTGGCCAACTATTGCGGGCAAAAAGGTTTTATGCCGGGTCCAACTAGTAATCTATAAAATGAAATATAGGACAAATCGTGTCCTAGACAGTTTTTTTCAGACTAACACGTTTTTGTTATTATGTTTTAAGTCAGTCCTAATAGCAAATTTTACTTTGATAAAGATGCTATAAAATGAATGTGTTTTATCAACTTTTTATATTATTTCTCTCTACGGGGTATGCACAAAAAATCGAACAGAAATAGAACAGAATTACACAAATAGAATTTCACGAGTGTGAGGTTTGAGTATTTACATATTTGTTGTCACAGAATTTATTTTTAATCCTTTTATTTGCGATGTGATTATTTATGGGATCGAGACGATAATCGTTTAAAAATACCATGTCTATTTAAAAATATTGATAAATATAAGATACAGGATAGACCAAAAATCATTTTAGTATTTAAAAAGGAAATAACCTTTTCTTAACACCATATACTGTTTTTTATAGATATACAGACACCGGGTAGCGCGGCCACCACGCACCACTATTGTATTCTTTAACAAAATAGATGTATCATCGACCTATACCTCATATCTTGTACTATCATACACAACCCAGGCCGCTGAAAAAATCTCAGCAGTTTGCGGAAATATTTGTCTCTCAAACCTTTCCGTTTAGGTCAGGTTGGATATAACAACGAAATCCTCGCAGCTATTGCGGGACAGACTTATCTTCCTCGTGACAAGGCCTGTGCCGGTGGTCCTCTACATCTTCCGCTCCTTCATAGAGCAGAGGACAGCAGAGGAAGAAACTGACCAAAGTGTTCGACATGTTTCATCAGAGTCCGATTGATAAACGTTCTTCTTCTTCTTCTCTTCTTGTTCGTTGAAGGAGTGGGTCCAAAAGTACCGCCGCCATTTTACTTGCCCTCTTGTACTACATTCCTATACCTCATATTTGTAGGCAGACCGCTTGAACTGATTCAGCAATCCTGTTTTTCGCTTAGATGTGACTGTTCGAGCTATGGCGGGGCAATCACAGGGAACATGAAGTGAATTCCGCCACCCCGCAACCCCTTCCTTAATTTACAAGTGGCAGGTGATAACTGTTTCTACGGTAAGATCTATGGGGTGCTATAGCGAGGGAGACCCAACCTCCGCTGGAAGGATGGCGTTGACCAGAACGCCCATAGCTTAAGATTGCCAAACTGGATGATATCGGCTCAGAATCGGGAGAGAACAGTTGCGAGAGGCCAGGACCAGATCACTGTTGCACAGTCGTCAAAGAAGAAGAATAAGGTGATAACTCTGTTGTTTCCTTTATCCGATATTATTTCATCCTCTTTGCTGACTCAATGAAGGGAGCTTAGTCAAGGATACACGAAAGTACAACGTTTATAAATCCGCGAAACATGACAATAGACTGCCTGTGATACGAAAAAAATGACCTTCGTCTTTTGCTAAACGTCTGCATAAGCTCTTTACTCTATCCTAAAGCTCTCTCTTTCTTTACTTCTTACTTTATTCCTCTAGTTATTGCAAGGGGTTGTTTCAATGGAACCTGGCCCTATGGCTTCTAATCAAATGAGTGGGTACTGCGATACCTAGGCGTGGGAACCAAGCAACCGGTTTTTAATGGCTTATTTAATGCATGTAATATGTACATGTAATAAAAGCCATTAATTAGGCATTAACACTTATTAATTGCCCATAATACATGTAATTAAAGCAATTAAATAGGTCATAAAGAACCGGTTTTTTTGGTTCACACGTCTAGGTATTGCAGTACCTACTCAAATGGAGCCCAGTCATGGGAGTCCTTCCCCCCGCAATCGCCGTCTCGGATTCATTCAGGGATCTCCACTGCCCGCTAAGCATGCCCATAACGTACCTACACCTGGTTCTAGCATCCTCCCGTCTCCGGACTAGAATTGCAAGCGGACATGCCTCATGTAGTGTGCGGTCCCCATGTGGTTAATGAGGGGCATGCGGAAAGAGGACTTTTCCCTTGGATTCCTCATTAGTGCCAAAAATTAGCGATACTGATACCGGGCCGTATGAGGCAAACCTGCTTACAAATGAAATATGTCAATCCCAACTTCTGCCTTATATATTCGGATGCTTTTTACCCTTAAGCTTTATTTTTACTCATACAAAGCTTTAGTTTTTGTTGTTGCCTTGTTTCATATTTTAGGCAGTTATGTTGGTGACCGTAAAGGGTGTCGTTAAGCATACTCAAAACATCGGTTCTTGTTCGATTGCGGAGGTCAAGCATCATCAGATGTCATTAGTACTCAGTCAGGGGACCGCTTGGTAAAACGACTCCCGCGTATATAGTCCGGGGAAATTAGCAAAAAAAACGCACGAAAGGAGACAAAATTCGGCAAAACATGGCTGAAAATTGGTCCACAGCTTCCTTGGGACTTTTCAAGAAAACAATTTCGGAATCACAAAAAAAACAAAATGGCCGCAGGAAATATAGCGGTTTTCCGGTTTTTCCTTGTATCTCGGTTTCTATAAGTCGTACAACCCCGTACAAAGGCCCTAAACGTTGACAATGAAATTCTCTACAACTTTAGTTCTTACAAAGATGTTGACCCGATTAACCCTTTCAAAGTTATTCAAGGTCAATACTTCCAAAAATCACCTTTTGGCGAAAACATCACTCAAAAACTGGTTTTTTTGAATTTTTTTTTTGATCAGTCAATACGAAACGTTATTACCTACAAAAAAGCCTTGTGTCATTTTTTCGAAAACTTAATCCTTTCGAAGTTGTTCAAGGTCAAAGTTTCAAAAAATCAGTTTTTTGTCAAAAAATGACTCAGAACTGATTATTGAGAAATTTTTTTTGTTCTATTTTTACAAAAGGTTATTGCCTACCCTAATGACACCCTTCCATTTTTTCGAAAACTGTTCGAATTTTTTTGCAAAAATCAATATGTGATTTTTTGGCCGAAAAGTGATTTTGGGAAAATTTGACCTTGAATAACTTCGAAAGGGTTAAGTTTTCGAAAAAATGACACAAGTCCTTTTTGTAGGCAATAACGTTTCGTATTGAGTGATTAAAAAAAAAATTCAAAAAACCAGTTTTTGAGTGATGTTTTCGCCAAAAAGGTGATTTTTGAAAATATTGACCTTGAATAACTTTGAAAGGGTTAATCGGGTCAACATCTTTGTAACAACTAAAGTTGTAGAGAAGAATTTCATTGTCAACATTTAGGGCCTTTATACGGGGTTGTACGACCTATAGAAACCGAGATACAAGGAAAACACCGGAAAACCGGCGGCCATTTTGTTTTTTTTTGTGATTCCGAAATTGTTTTCTTGAAAAGTCCCAAGGAAGCTGTGGACCAATTTTCAGCCATTTCCGAATTTTGTCTCCTTTAAATGTTAATTTCCCCGGACTATTAGAAATATAAAGTTTTCGACACTGTTGCAGTTATTACTCACGTATCCACGCCGAAATTCTCAAATTTTTTCAGCCTCTTTTTCCAGGCGAGATCGGGTAGCAATCATTTTTTATTATATTTTATGATGGGCCTCCCCATCATGGTGTATGACCAGTCTACTATCTTCGACGACATACTCCACCTTTATGCATACACTCTCTTACACTGGTAAAGTCCCATTTTCGCTTTCTGCTTTCTTCAACTTTGTGTATCTGAAGCAAAGCAGAAACGTGTCAAATTTTACCTGGGCGACCCTAGTGTTCTTTCTAAGGGGTAGTTTCAAGACGCCAAGGTAGTTTTAGACGCCTTCGAATGAATGTAACACTTAGCTTCCTCTCGAACCATGTTCCTCGGGGCTTAATGTTATCACCAGTTCTATTTGTAATTCAAGTTTAAGAGTAGTGTCAGAGTGATGAAAAAAAAGCGATCTTCCTCAGACTCTTAGCCTTTCCTATCCTCTATCTCTCCTTCGAACTAGGATTGTACCATTACGTAAAGTGTTATTATCTGCTGTAAAATTTGAAAGGCCGAGGGTATTCGCACTGCAGAGTAGATAAGAGTAGATAAGAGTAGATGAGAGTAGATGAGAGTAGATGAGAATAGATGAGAGAGTAGATGAGAGTAGACGAGAGTAGATGAGAATAGATGAGAGTAAATGAGAGAGTAGATGAGAGTAGATGAGAGAGTAGATGAGAGTACATAAGAGTAGATGAGAGTAGACGAGAGTAAATGAGAGAGTAGATGAGAGTAGATGAGAGTAGACGAGAGTAGATGAGAGTAAATGAGAGAGTAGATGAGAGTTACGTACTCTGATATACTCTTATTTATTCTCATCTACTCTCATATACTCTCATCTACTCTCTCATTTACTCTCATGTACTCTCATCTACTCTTATGTACTCTCATATACTCTCATCTACTCTCATCTACTCTTATTTACTCTCTCATCTACTCTCATCTACTCTTATCTACTCTTATCTACTCTGCAGTGCGAATAGCCAGTCCCAATTTGAAAACATTTTCACATTGTTATAATAGGTTGAGCAGGTCCCACCTCGCTCGTGCAAACTGGACATCGTGCTGAATGGAGGTTGCCATGCTGGATTCTTTTTATGATCTATATTTCGCGATAGGACTTGTAAACTAATTTTGTACGGTGCCTGGAATCACACCATACCGCCAACTATTTTCAGAAAGACTTTTCTCCGGGCCAACTCTAATAGAAGAATATTTTTTACTGATCACCCTAGTGTGCGATACATTTTTGAGGACTGGTAAGAGATCATAGTCTGAAAAGCTTTCAAAAACTTTTGTTGGCTTTAGAAACTGTCTGCGTATTCCTGGTTCCCTAATGTTATGGGATGATATTATTGACCCAAGATAGGTAAAAGATTGAACTACTTCTTTTTCCATTCTTCTCTTCTTTTCCATGTTCCTTATCATTCTTAAATCATCTTCCATTTTGCGGAAGACTCAATAAAATCCTACCAAACCAAGACTTTGTAGTTCTTTGAGTGGTCAATGATGCATAACCATAAGCTTCTACTGTGCTCATCTCTAAATGGTTTATTACAGACCTAGTCCAGTCATATGGAAAGAATGTAGTATACCATGCAGAGGTTCACCTTGATGTTCGTACATCTACTAACCACAGAGGCACTTGAAGGATGCATTGCATATGTTCGTTCGATTTACATCTATCTCCTTAAGATTTCAAGATTCCATCTTTGCAATCCGGACTTCAGGCAGATATTTATTCGGTATTCCATGTTGTATAGAGTTTTTTTACTTGAATGGAATGCGAAATAGAGATGCTTGGAACAGATTTCTTTTGCATCAGAATCCACTAGTAACACACTTCTTTAAGAATAACGATGTTTGTGTCTACTTATGGAATCCTCCTTGTACACTGAAAAGTATTAGTGAATCCTGGATTTTATATTCAATACGAATGGGATTAGGTTTCTGTACAGAAAGAAGACTTGGCAACGGTCTCCAGAAGGAAAAAACATATTGATTCGATTTCAAATTTAATCCAATTACTTGTAGAGTGCATATCTATGTTCGTCATTGAACGAAAACAAATTATAAATTGAAATTAATTAAAAAAAGTTAATTTAAAGCTTTTTTGGCTTAAAAAAATAATTTATGTATTAGAATTTCATCAGGAATATATTTTTTAAAAAAAGAAAATATTCTCATAAGCTCAAGAAATTCTGCAAAAAAAAGAAATATGAGACGGTGAAGGCCACAGGTCAGATGAAATGAAATTAATCAAGAAAATTTCATCTCGAATTTTAACCCTTTAAAAAAAATCAATTTTTTGTTCACCGCTCCTCTATCAGCGGAGAACTTGAAGCCACCACACCAGTAACCGAAATTTGCTAATGAAAAATTCCTTCAACTTGTTTCCATGTTTCAGGGAAATTGCTCCTTGTTCCCGAGTCCAATCACTTTGAAAATGTGAACAATATTCGAAGGCATTTGCATAGATATGCTGGGGGGTGCAAAAGGGCCACCAGAGCACGATTCGCCCTTCAATAGCAAGAAAAGGCGGCAGCGTAAATGCAAATTTTGCGCCCCGAATGTAACTAATTGAGTTTGGAGCTGTTTAAATACTTCCCCCAAGGTATGAAAACCCACCCCTAGAAAATGTCCTCTCCATGCTCCTTGTAGATTCATGAGTTTCCTTCCATCCAGGTAATGGAAATCAGGTGAGCTTCTCAATTTAGTAAACCGTACATGAATATCCCCCGGCATCCAGAGTAAAGACCATGAAGATAGATGAGATTTCGCTAGGCTCGGGTCACACACCCCCGTACCTGTACGGTTTCGTCTACTTCGACTTGAAGACATCGTCCTTCTGGACAGGAAAGATGTAGGCAATCCCGGCCGAGAAGGCATTTTGTGGATCTTAGCGACTTCTTAAAGTCATCAAATTACATCAACAGACAATTTCTAAATGCTTAAAAGTCATCTGGGTACGGTGAAGATTTGTTTTAGATGTGGTCCTTATTTCTGGATGAGGTTGGGGCGAGGCTCGGGCAAATCTAATTTCAGCTTCAATTGGGGAAAAGGTAGGGTAAGTGAACCCTTGCAAAAGTTGAATGAAGAAAAATTGATCACAAATTATTTTGCAAATAACCTTCTTTACTGGATTACTTGGGTCGGAAGCTTGTTACCAAAATTGAAACAGATAAAAAATTCGCTTTTATCTAAGATAAAAATTTAATTTACTTCATTAGTTTTGCGCTAATATACTTACGTGTGTATGTATTATGCATTTACAATATTTATTGGGTTGCCTGTGAGGAAAATTGGTATGAAAGCATTTTGGGAATACCTGATGAAGATATAATATGATATAAATAAGATATGACGTAAAGGATCCTTAGTGACAGACAGACAGAAAGCAAAATCCAAGGATGACATCCAAATTTGTTAGCCTTGAATTCTTCCTTAACCGATATTGGCATTCCACCTCCAGCCGATTGTTCCTCGCACTCAATAAACTGAGCTTTCTCCAGCAATCACGATGTGAACGTGGCACCAATAAATCCAGTTGCCCTAATAATATTCCTCCTATGCTCCTTAAAAAATGAACTTCATCTTTGACTAAATTTCTGCCCTAACTCTATGCCATTTACTTCTTCTCCGGAGTTTATCGAGACTCTTGGAAACTGGCTCATACTTATCCTGAACCAAAAAGATGTGACTCCAACAACCCCTCTCAACACTGCCCAATGCATTGGTGTATCAGAAATTTTTTTTATCAGTATAGCAAGGTCGGTTCTGCCCCCCCCCCACCTTCCTTTGCTTGCCTTTCCCACCACCCTCAGATACCGTCACTTTTGGAATTCCGTAACATGATCTTTTAAGAATAAGGTTAATGTCTTCGCTATTATGAAAGCTTTTTGTGAGGAAAATTTTGATACGGTTCATGTCTTTGCTAGGATGAAAGCTTTTTGTACGCGGAATTTTGATCTGTTCATATATTGGCTAGTATGAAAAGGGTTTAGACACGTCCGGTTTTTCGGGATTATAAAAGTGGTAATCTGCGGCACTATCCCAACTAAAAATTTAGACTCTTGGAAAAATTGAAGTTGGGCTTATAAAAATCTTATTAGATTTGCCACAAAGAGGTGCTTCTTTTAAATTGTTTATTAAGGTTTTTCCTAAAAATCGCTTCTAATAGCGTATTTAGGTCCGACTGTTTCAAGAATTGGGTTTTATATGAATTATAAAGTCTTTCGCGAAGAGTGCAGCCTTTTTTAAAACCCTTAACAGTAAGTTTGTCTTTTCAGAAGATATCTTACTCTTATTACAGTCTTGAAATAGTTTTACGTAAGTACATTGTAAGAAAAGTAAGAATGGATTTTTTTAAGAGTTATGCTTAAGAATTTTTTAAGAACAAACGGCTAGAACCAGTGGCGCATGATCTTATACAAACATTATAAAAGTATAAGCGACTTCAAGAACTTTTTGTAAAAACTCTACAAGCATGTAATTTTATATGAAGTCTTAATAAGAGAGTTATAAATATTACAGTGAGCGACAAAAGTGAGTCAACACCCAAAAATTTTATATTTCAACACCAGACGCTGGCATGCATCCCCCAAACCATGACAGAACCATGACAGATGGTAGAACTCTTCGAAAGAAACCTTTTATTTCAATAGTAAATAAAACAAAACGACTGCAATTCGCCAAAAAATACAACAAATTTGGTGTTATTTTGGAAACTTTTATAGGTGTTGACTCACTTATGACGCTCACTGTAAGTCTTATTTAAAGGTATTCCAAGAAGCATTTTTTACGAGAATATTTTAAGAGCATTGTGACAGTTTGACCATACTATATGTTCAGTCAGCCAAAAAATTATCTGAAGTTAAAAAATTATTGCACTATGAAGAAAACAAGAAAAATCCAAATGCCTTCTGTTATGTAAAATGGTAGCTTTTAATAAATTATAATCAAGCAGTAATAATAGTTACACCATTAATTCATACAATAAAATAAAAGACTTTTATGTAAATTTGTATATTTTAATCAGGGTGTACACAAGTTTAAAATCGGCCAAAAATGTATGCTGGTGTGGGGGGAATCGTAGTGGTTTAGCAGCTAGTGCCCGTTAAAATTGCTTTCTCAACTGTCCAAACTGGAGGTTCCGATAACACTCTTCTAGCAGCTTTATGCCGGAGCATATTTTAATCATTCACTTGTAATAGTTTTATTTGGGAACTCCTTAACTGTTCTAATTATACTCTTATAATAGCTTAATTTAAGAACTCTTTATGCTTAATCTATAGTACTCTAGTAATAACCTTAGCCAAGCACAATACAATAGCAAACTCATAAAAAAGTTCAATTAAGGTAAAAGCGAAGTAGTTCTTTCTACAATAGCCTTGAAACAGAATTTAATAAGAATAGGCTATTTTAATCGACTGATAAGGGTCACAATTAAGAATGAGTTCGTGAAATAGACTTGTAAAGACTTTAACCACAACAAAAAAATCGGCCATTTTTACCTTTATTTAGAAAAAATAAAAATGCATCCGGTATGAATTATAAAGTTTCTTTATTTTAAATCCGTTATTCTGTGATTTCAAATAATTTTATTGACAACATTTTGAACATATTCCTTAATTTTTCTAACGAGTAAATAAAAAATAATTTATTTTTACTTATTGTTTCATGTTGATTTATACGCAAAATTTTGAGGGCGATAAGTATTTTTTGGAGGTATCACATTTTATCAATGCAATTTCTTTCGCAACAAAATTTCCAATATCAATCGATAAAATTCAAGTCTGTCATTTTATTAAAATATGAATCTAATGGAGGCATTATTTTATTTCTTTAACTTTTTAGATGATTTTATAAGTACAATTTAATACATAAATGAAAATGAATATCACAAGACACACACAATCTTATTTGAACTTGAACATGCTTCTAAAATGAGGTGTAAAGTTCTTATGCAAGAATATTATAAAAATGCATTCTGATAATAATCTTGTAAATTAGCCCAAGAGAAATTTGAGTGTTGTGTAACACCCTTACTTAAAGCGATTATAGGAGATCGAGCTCTCATAGCACATCTCCATAAGTCCATTATAATAAGGTGACCAATTTTTTTACAATGAAAAGGAGGACGAAAAATTTAAGAAAAATGCGTGTTTCACGAGCGTCTGTAAGTTGAACTGGAGCAACTTAAACCAACTGTTTTGGTAGAGCAACTTCGCGCAACATTTCTTACTCTACTTTTTTGACAGCTGCTTTTCTCTGAGCTGCCTTAAGCTGATCTGTTTTTTGATCTCATTAAACACGGCCATTTTCTAACAATATATTGGAAATTGCGGAGCAAGAAATATCCTTAATAACTGCTGTAGCTCGAGTATCAACATTCAATCTTGATTTCTCACTTGTCCAAAAATTATTAACTATTGAAAAATCTCTTTCAACTGATGCACTAGTTCCAGGGCAGCAGAACGTAAATTCAACAAGAAAAACTAAATTTTCATATGGAACGTGTTCAATTTTAAAATTGTTAAATGTGTCCACCCATCTTTTATCAATTTCAACATGTTGATTTTCCCATTGTTCAAATTTATCAGAATTTAAATATACATTGTCTTCTAATTTTTGTTTAAACAGACAATTGTGATCGATTTTAATATCAGGCATTTCTTTCGATGAAAACCTAACACTATTTTCAATATCTGCCCAATTTACTGGCGATTAAGTCAAAAACAACATTGAGATGTGTTATTTCCTGTGATATTTGTTTCAGACCGTTCTTCGACATATTGGAAACATGTTTGTTAAAAATTCGCACTTCTTTGCTAAACTTTTCCGTTATGCCTTGATTTGACTTCTCTAAGTTTCATAATTTTCTTTTTATTATTTACCTCGTTTATGATTAGGTTGAAAAGTTCAGTCGAGGTTGAGTTGAAATTTCAACCACCATATATGATGACGAGTTGAGCTCACTTTGGGTTGAAATAGAGTTGAACTGACATGAAAACATAACCTCTTTTTGCTAATCCTTTTTCTCTATTTTTAAATATTTCTGACTTCCTATACAGTTTTTCATCAAGGGAATTTTGTTCCGGCATTATTTCTAGCATAGTTTTTGTTTCCTGATGCTCCCAAATAAATGTCTCTTCAACCCAATTTCAACTCAACATGCGTTTATGAGGCGAAATATCAACTCGACCCAGGTAGGAGAGCTGAGTTGGGTTGAGCGGACCCAGTTTCAACTCGATCCCCGTTTATGACTGGGTTCAACCTGGGTTCAATCTAGTCATAAACGGGTTAATTAAAGGAATTAATTTTTCTTCAAATCGTGTTTTATTAGACGCACTTCCTTGCCACCCGAAACCCTCTCCGCGTCTAGAAATTTCGTGTTGAATAATCGCATCTTTCGGAGCTGTACCGTCACATGACGCATTTTAAAATATCGAAAAGGAGGACAGGTAGGAGGGCACTTTTCGAGGGAGGACAGAACCTACAAAAGAAGGACTGTCCTCCCTAAAGGAGGACGATTGGTCACCTTAATTATAGGTGTTAGTATTTATATCTGCTTTTAACATTATCTTATAAGCGACTTCAAGAACTCTTCAAGAAATATTCCATGTGGTTACAAGATTTATTTTCATACGCCACTTTCTGGCTAGTATCGCTCTTCAAGAATTCTTAAAGAAATAATTTGTCAAAGTTATATATCTTAGCTAAAGCCCAATTTAGTTCTTATAAAATTCTTGGAGGGCTTTATAAGAGAGAAATTGTTTGTTGGTTAGTAAGCGGTAACCTTGAAAAAAGCAGTTTGAAACTAGGTAGTCGAAATTCTCCTTTTCGTATGTTTCCAGAAATGGCCTCTAATATTGCTTGTTGCCTGTGGTTACAAATCTGGACGAGTGTTTATCGCTTACCAGAGGAGGGTAGGATACCACTGCAGTATATGCTTATTCTAAAGATTACCATTGCCATAGCCAATGGTACCATAGTTCAGTGCTTATGTGTGTGAATCGATACCTTGGTGATAACTGAGTAGGCAAAAGCCTGTTTATTCCGGTGGCAGTGGTTGTAATAGTAAAATTTTGCTAGAGCTGTTACATTCGATCAGTGGTTTAATGAGTCAATAGAAGAGAAAATTGGGTCACCACGAATAAGTTTGAGAACCCAGTTTTGGATTTTGTTTGGCCACTCTAGTGGTCTTAGAGGTCCCGTTCCGGATAAACCTATTAAATTCAAAGCGGGGACGGATGTAGGGCTTGTAAATTAGGGCTCAAGCCGACGCAACGGCTGAAACAGGAATTTACATCTTCTAGGAAATCCCAAGTATTGGAATGCTACTAATTTATTAAGAGAATGTTGAGAATTAAAAGGTTCTAGAATGACCACTGAAATAGCAGCAACATTAACGCATTTTTTTTTTAGAAATGAGACAGTGCTTCGTTTTTGACTCGCTGAACACGATCCTTGTGAGAGGAATGGATTGAAAGTAGATCATTTATAAATTGAATGGTATTAGAATTGAGCCCTGGAGAATACTAGCAGATATCGTGTTTGGGGTAGTATTTCACCGAGACCGAGACGGGGCGAGATTTGAAATTTTCTCGTTCTCGTTCCGAGCTTTTGATCTTCATATCGTCTCGTCTCGGTCTCGGACAAGATTCAATAAAGGATTGCTCGTCTCGTCTCGTCTCGGTCTCGTTTCGTACGAGAATTTTTCGTAAAACCGAGATTTTTAAAAATAATAAATTATATAAATAAATAAATTAAAGGATAATAAATACATTAAAGGATAATAAATAAATGTAAAGAAAATAAATATGAATAAAAAAGTAAAAAAATTATATTTATTAAATTAATTTATTCCATACACATTTATTAAATTAATATATTCCATACATTATATATATTTATTAAATTAATATATTCAATACATTATGTTACACATATTAAGATAGTTTTTTAAATAAGTAGTAAGAATGTAAGATCGAATACTTACTTCGCTTTTTTCACGGCACACGGATTACCACGGTATACAGAAACAGAATATAATTCATCGTTTTCATCTCGTTCTCTAGAACTAGATTATCTCGGGTCTCGGTGAAACACTAGTTTGGGGTAGACTCGACGCAGTCCGATACTACTTTAATTTAATGGCTAGAAAGAAAACTTTAAATTCAGTTCTTTAAAACAGAGGCAATACCAATAGCTTGAAGTTTCGTCAACAGAGTGGTGGCGTACCACACTCTATCAATAGCCTTAGATATATCTAGATCTACTTTGAGTGGATTTATAGGCGTCAAGCTCTTTCAGACACCTATACACTTTGTAAGTCTTGACAAAAACTCTGTCCATTGAGGAGAGGAACACTCGATAGCGAGAGGCGGGGAAATGTCAATATCGGATAAGCAATAATTCGAGGCAAACAAAAGATACTAGAAAATTGGGCTTGCATATTTGTATTCTTTTAAATCTCCTCCATGTAAATTGAAGTAAGGGTTGTGGACGAAGAGAAATTTTTATGGAAGTTAAGAAGTTTTAATTGCCGTCAGTTGATGATTTTAGCTATCATCCAATAATGATTTGATGATTTTATTCACGAGAAGGTGATGTTCTCGACTATAGGAGATTTAATTTTTTGTACATTTATTCTTATACCTACTTCCAATGCACACATGTCTAAGCTATATATTTTAGTATGGGTGTCTTCTCTGTCTGTATTTTTGTAAATATAGCGCACTTTGTTGAACTCCACAGCCCTACTATATTTGTTTCGTCGGAAACGCTTTGCTAGCTTAACATTTGTTGCAGATTCCCAGGAAAGACTCACATTTTAGTGCTATCCCGCAGAAGTTCTACGTTAAACCGTCTGCGGTTTATGGCATCGCGTTGGACGTTTCTGATTGCCGCGATTTTGAGGCGAATAGTTGCTACTACCAAATGTTGGTCAATTCTAATGTTTGCTCCCTTAAAGCTTCTGACATCCTCCACAATAGTTCCCCATCTGCGGCTGACGGCCACGTGCTCTATCTGATATCTGTGTACTTTCTTGTTGCAAAAATAAGTTGTATCTACCATGAGTTGATGGGAGCTACTGAAGTCAACGAAAAACTCACCAGTAAAACGAATAACTTGGCTTATGCGTTGATTTCCAATTGTGTATTCAAGGCCGGTGTTGTTTGGACTGATCTGTGCGTTTAATACACTCATCAAAACAAGTGTGTCCCCCTTGGAATGGACCGAAAAACCAGTAAATATAAAACTCGTCCTTGACGTTATCGTCTGCGTCTTCAGTTGGATCGCAGCATTCTTGAACTTAATTTGAATTTTTAGAATTAAGAAAATTCACTATATTAAATCAATTAATTTATAAAAATAAATAGTTTAATTAATGAATAAAGGTATAGCCTCAACTTAAATCAAAATCTATGTTTTATCAGACAATTATTAACAATAAATTTCAATCGCATATTTATACTCGATCGTTAAATTAAATAACAAAAAAAATTTATTTTCACCATAAAAACGAAGCTTATCACCACCGCATATTTACCACACATTCTTCATGTTTTGTTAAATTTAATAGATATTTTCCATCCAAAATATATTTTCATTTTCTAATTTTGAGTGACAATAATAATAATAATAAAAATACTTAATTGTAATACAGCTAAACCCACATAAAAACACAATGATATAAAAAAATTCACTAGAACATAAGCTTATACAAAATATACCTATTAAAAAAAATGTAAAATTAATTAATTTACGTTTAATTGTAATTTATTTATTATTTATAACATAATATTTAAAAAAATTAAAAGTATTACAGAATGCACACCTGACACACTACTACATTCCTATATTAAAAATTATATATAAAAAAAATTAATTAAAAACTAATTATAATCATAAAACAGTTAAAATTGATAATTCATTAAAAAAAATTGTTTGGTGCCGTTTAAATTACTCTTTATAATAAACTTGTTTATGTCCACCAACCCCCCTCCACTTATCACTTCATTTTGTCTCACAATGACACAATAAAATACGCTTTTCATACATATAAATATACATGAACAGTTTCCAAACATAAAGTGAACAATTAACCCTTTTTCGTGCAGTTTTGCTACATAAATTTCACCCTCAATTTTCCTTCACGAAATAAATTAAAGTTTAATTAATGACGCATAAAGTCTCACTTAAAAAATGTTTTTTTTTTTATTTTTATATTTTGTCATATATTTTGGTGTTGTTTTTATTTTGGGTTTGTTTTTAAGTATTTTTTTGTTTGTGATAATAATTTTTTTTTGTTTTAAATTTAATTTTTGTTTTTAAAGATAAAAATACAATAATACCGTTAAAAGTTAAAAGTGCCCCTCTTAAAAAATTGTTACTCTTTAAATTAAGGATATTGCTTTGCCTGGCATACGACCCTGTTTTTAATTATAATTAATGACCTAACTAGTAAAGAAAAAAAAATTAAAGAAGAGTAATTAGAAGAGCATTTTGCATTCATTTCACCCCCCTTGGCCCACCCCACTGTCCCCCGCCCCGCATCCTTGTGAGTCCTTTTGCGCTTATTGTCATTTTTTTGTTGTATTTTTTCTTCGTCCTTTTTCCCTTCCGTTTTTTTTATATTTAAACTTTAAAGTCACATAGAGAAGTAGGTTAATAGATGATGGTGGATATTGCGGCAGACACTATGGAATTCCGAATGTTTATGGATCCTTGCGATTATGCTGCAAAATGGCGCGGCGGAATTAACATAATATTATAATATTTATTTTAATGCAGAGAAAATGTATTTTAATTACAATTATTGCTGCTGCTTGAGGCGTGCTTTATGTTTTATTCTTTCTCCTTTTTTTGTGACTATGTATAATTTTACAAATAAGGGTAGAAAATTTACAATTCTAAATCCCAAGTTAAGCTGTTTATTGCATTGGCGATGTAAATTTTTATAAGGGGATTA
Organism: Thereva nobilitata; assembly: GCA_963855945.1. NCBI lineage: Eukaryota > Metazoa > Arthropoda > Insecta > Diptera > Therevidae > Thereva > Thereva nobilitata. Next base: position 11,921,200 of record OY979694.1, on the reverse strand, counting down.
TTTGTAATTTGTACTATTTTGTTTGAAATTGTAGAGTGTTTTTTGTAAGTTATATGATAAAAAATTGAATTTTTTTAATCTTCAATCAAGCCTCAGGGGTTTTTAACCATATATTGCAATTTATGTTTCAATTAATCGGATATAGTATCAATTACGAAATTAAATTTTTATGGCTTTGTTTAATCTATAAAAAAACAAGCCTTGTACCAAAAAGAATAGAGATTTTTGTGTAGTCAAAAAATTCCTTTATTTCTTTCTTTTAGTAGTGTATCTGGTTCAAAGAGTTCTACGGCCGCAACTTCGTAGCCTTATTAGCCTCTTACCACAGTTATAGAGTGGGTTATGCCAGACCACTTGAATCAGCAGACAAGTCTACCTTAAAATTGGTCTCTCGGACTTCTTTAGTCAAGGTATGCTGAATAAAGAAATCTGCTCTTAGATTCTTCCTCCTTGAAGTATAACCTACAGATTGTGTCTTCCACTCCTCCTATGCTCCAAAGGTGGTGATTTATGGTGCAATCTCCGGTGACCAAGTCAGGCCTAATCTAATTTACTAGTCTACTTAGAGTTCACCGGAGCAGAATGACAACTTTTGAAAATAAACGCTTTGAAGCTTTTAGGCTTTTATAAAAAAAGCTTTGGAGCTTTTTGAAAATGAAAGATTTGAACCATTTTAAAAATAAAAGCTTTGAAGCTTTCGAAAATAAAGCTTTCAAACAAAGCAGACTATAAGAAAAAATAAAAGTATGTATATAAACCCCTATTTGTAGATAAAAGCTTTGAAGTTTTTTGAAAAGAAACCCTTAAGGCCCGTCCTCACTACGCGGACTTAGATCCCACGGGCTTTGGCGGAAAGGCCTTTTAATTTTCTGAATCGTGAGTTTTGAATCCTAAAATAAGAACTAATCTGAAAGAAAATAATTATTTAATGAATATTAATTAATCTACATTGAGAAAAAAATCAATTTTCATTTAAAAATCCTGTATTGTGTGGAAGTACAATGTACCTTTTTAAGCACAGCCTTTTGTCCGCGCAGTTTGGTCGTACTGCGCTTGCCATTAAAAACTCTTTAAGAAAAAAAGCAAAGGCGCGTTTGAGTTAAGTCCGCGTAGTATGGATCCACCATTAGAAGCTTTATAGCCTTTTGAAAGTAAAACATTTGGAGCTTTTTGAAAGTGAAAGTTATAAAGCCTTTGGAAAGTAAGCTTTCAAGCTTTTGAAAATAAATGCTTTCATACACACCATAAGAAAAAATAATGTAATGAAAATAAAAGCTTCGAAATTTTGAAGCCTTTTGAAAGTAAAAGCTTGGGAGCTTTTGCAAAAATAAAAGTTTCAAGCCGTTTTAAAATACAAACATTAAAGCTTTTAAAAATAAGAGCTTTCTTAACAATAAGTATTTTTTTAATCGCAGCCGACATCCGGTATTTCCTGCTTAAATAATCTTAGATCTTTAGATCTTAACTTATTATGAATTTTCTAGCACTTCTGTTTTATTTGCTGCGCTGACAATCAATTAAGTCCCTTGTAGTACAATTCCATTGAGGAAATGACTTCGCCTATAGAAGTTATAATATAGAAGTTCTACACAACTTTCCAACTGACTAATTGTATACAATTAATTGGTCGACCATCAGCATAGGAAACTTTGAATGAGAAATTATAACCTTTTCACTTTTTTATTTTAGAAATATAAATTTTTGTTTGCCTCCCGAAATATGTTAAAGTATATGTATTTATCATGGTGATCAACAATGCCCATCTTTTTATTATAATTCTTTATTAATTGAGCTTTATCAAAGCATATGTGTTACTACATGGTGATATTACTCTTCAATGTATATAATTGTCAATCCCTAACATTTAGTCTAATTCCCGTGCCCCAAATCTGAATAAAACTTTGTTAACGATGGTATATTTGCACTATATAGTTCATGAATATTGCGCGACGTGCCTACCAAAGATGTATAGGGACATCTCTTTAATCTTTGTATTAGTTATTACTAAAAAAACTGTTGTGCGTTGAGGTTTAAACAGCTTTTATAGAAAAGTCAGTCATATTCCTCCCTGATATACCCACTGGTCAGTAAAAGTTCCTTAAACTTTATGATAATTTTTTTATTAACTCAAGAGAAAAATTACTTTTCTTAGTTGAACTTTGAGGTATGCTTCAACTAATCAAAACAAATTAAATTAAAAAATAAGAATATTTTGCCTGTTGGATTTTTTTTAAGAACCCAAATAAATTAATTGCTTGAATACATTCGTGATATTCGGGTATACTTCAGAAATGTTTTATAAAACAAAAAAAAGAATCTTTCTTTGGAAATTTTAACGCAAAAAGAAAGAAACAAAATATTATATTTTATTTAATAAATTCATTTAGATATAAGGTTACGTCTGACTTGGATTAATTGAAGCCCTTCACGCTCAAAAAAACAATAAGGGGCCTTTAAATATTTTTTCAAATAAAGGATTAAAAGGTAGTGGTTTGTATATTGGTTAAAGTATATTTAGTTAAGACAGTTGGTCATGTCGTCTAAAAAACTGCTTTGTTTATCAGTCCTAATTCCGAGCCGATCTAACCTAGTTTGATGGATCTGAGCTTTGGGCATCTTGATCTACGCCGTCCTTCCAGCACAGGTTTGGTCGACCTCTTCTATAAATTCTATTGCAAAAGACTTTCTGAGTAAAAAATTTTCACTCACACGAGCTAGATATCCTGCCCATCCGACCCTACCAGATAAATTTTCTTAACGACATCTAGGCTGCGATGTCTTCAGAATCGTTCTGTTTCACAAAGAGGGAGAGCAATTTTCGAAGAACTTTTTTTTTACCACGGTTAAGAGGTCAAAGTGTTTTTGTAAGCAGCCAAGTCTCAGGTCCATTTGTGTGCATTGGTAAGACAATCATCTTATATACGGGGCGCGGCAAAAGTCCAGCAACGGTCCGATATTTCCTAAAGGGTAGGTTTTCGTGAACAAAGTTTCAAACAAAAGTTGCTCGACTTGGAGGGTGGAATATTTTGCCCACAAAACTCACAAGCACCCTCACAGGGGGTGGGGGTGAACCTAAAATTCCAAATGGCAACCCCTATTTTTTCTCACGGATTATGAGAATATTCGAAGAGAAATATGGAACTTTTGTCCAAAAATGTTTTTTATCCGAAGCTTCCCTACACCCCCAAATGAATGATTTTTGGGGCTACCTTTGATTTTCGATGAATTTTGATTCCGTTTTTGATACGTCAGATTTGTAGATGATACCCCTTAAACGGACTGAGAAGTTCGCCTAATGATCTATCTCACATCCTTGCCTGTTTGACAATGACATAGCATGAGAGGATGTATGATACTTAGTCCTGAACTTATTCGAAACCAAATCGATGGATTGCTGCAAACGTCTTAAAGTAATAGCCCCTCCAACGAGGAAACTATTGTCTACCTAAACCTAGGCCAAAAAGTTTTGCCCTTTGAATAGCTTCAGCGACAGCAAGTAATCATTTTAGGAACGGAGATATGGATTCCTCCTTGCGGGCATTCTATTCGAGGGTGCCTTCCACAGACTTCTCTAAGTGAGAGATCGGTAGTTTGTGTATTATCAAAATAGAGTCGATCCAGTTTCAAAAAAAGTTGCTTAACCTTTTTTAATTATTCCCTCGACAGACAGCAACGTAGTTACGACGAAAATTCGTAGTTACGCCAAATACTATTTTAGGGGGTTATCGGTAAAATTCATTGTTCTGTTTTGATACTCGTAATAAATGTATGTGCAGTGAAGAATGTCAGTGAACAACAATTAAAAAAAATTGATTTCTTATTACGTTGTTATCCATCCGCCATTCTCTCAATCGCCTAATCTGGAAACAAGTAATATCTTTTACTAATTTTAAGATAAAATTAAAATCAAAATTAGCTGATATAACATGGCTCTAGAAAAAAAAACGATTTTTGCAATAATCTATACCCTCTCTTTAAGCTTTCATCATAACGACGTAAAATAGGAGTCCTTGGTTTTCGTCGTTGTGGCGCTGAATATTCGTCGTAACGACGTTCGTGTGTCGAGGGTATTAGAGGCTTAGCTATAGTGTCGAAGGATGCATTTTCGACGGGTCCTTAAATATCGAAGACGGTGGGACCGTAATTCCTCCTCTCCATTGCCTTCGAAGCAGAAGACCAAAGGCTCATCGTCCCAAATGAGGTAATCAGGGGGTGGAGACTGGAGAATGAGATGAACGCTGCGAGCCACTGGACTTAAATAGTTTAAACGACACGGAGTGTAACCCTTAATACCATTTGTTTTCAACTAGCTTTTGTCAAGCCATGAATTGGGGCTATTAGCAGCCAAGGAATATATAGTCCATCTGTACCTGGGAAGTGTAGTTTAAGAAACGGTGTTAGGAATGTTTTCCTTTTTTGTTTAAGTAAGAGTGCCATTAATTCTTTTTATAAACCGAATTAACCTGCCTACCTTTCACTAGTCCTTTGTGAAGCTTTAATAAATCTCAAATATCCAGAAAATGTTACTCAATTTAATTTCAATATTAAACAGTTGATACTTTGACTAATTAGAAATATTGTACCAAAAAGCACCTCATTAAATATTTATTAAATATTATTTGATTAATATAGTTATTTTCATCTCATCCTTCCCATTTCATTCAATAATATATCAAAAACTGTAGGCATATGCATCTTATGCAGTCCATTAATTATTGCTAAACGTTGCACAAAGTAAATCCATGGCGAATACTTTTAACCAGGAATTCCACCCGTAAAATAATATCTACCATCATCTATATATAAAAATATGTCTTCATTACAAAAAGCACGAGTTTTTTTTTTTATTTTAATTGTCTTTAACATCCGCCATTGAATTGAGTAAAAAATATTCGAGGCGATTTAAATGCAGAATTTATTAAAATAAAATAAAAAAAAATTAATAAAAAAAATTAAAACCAATTTTTTTTTTGTAATGAAATTAAATCCTTTTTTGAGTTCTATATTAAAATGCAATTTGCTGTCTACATACCCTTAAAATCCCTTTTAAAAATAAAACAAAAAAAAAGAAAATTCCCAACCAAAAAACTCTCACTGCATTTTTACAGGACTTGATAACCATCTGCATTTGAAGTTCGTTCATTTTTTTTTATTCTCGCATGTCATTTTTATGAAAATTTATAGTCCTTCCCCTGCAATCCTGAAAAAGGGAAATCCGTAAATTTTTTTTAGCATCCTTCGTCCTTTCCTGTAAAAATAAAAAAAAACAATAATAATATTTTCCTTCCTTCTATATATAGTGGAAATTCTATCTCTGCTTGCCTGTTTGAGAAATTCTCTACGAAAAATAGAGGATGTGTCCACTTTTCGTATATACCTATATATATTATTTTTGTTTTGCTAATTTAATAATATAAAAAAAAATTTAAAAAAAAAAATGTCCTAGAAGTGAAATAGATTTTCCATTATTTTTGCATTTTTGTGCTATGAAAATGCTGCTATCAATTGATTGATATAAAAACTGAAAGTTAAATTTTATTTTCGGTAACTTGCATTTAAAGTTGATTGATTTTTAATGTGAAAAATATAAAAACAAAATTTTAAAACTTTTTCTCAATTTTTGTTCTTCTGTATTTTTTTTTTTTAATTTTGAAAGCAGTTTTTTCACCAGCATGGAATGAAACTGGCAGTCCATTTTCTCAGTTCGATTTCATTCTTAAAAAACTTCCGGAATGCTCATTTTATTTCAAAAAAGAATTATTTCCTAGTTTTTTTTTAGTTTATTTCATAAAATTTCAATTATTACTTAAAAAAATAAATATTAACACTTAAACATTTTTTTCTTTATTGCATATTTTTTCTATATATAAAAAATAACAAAAAAAAAACGAAAAAAAAAACAGGAAACCGAAGAACGGCTAGCGTAAGATCGGTAGGATACAGTGACCTGTTCGTTCTTAGTAAAAAGGATATGTGGGATGTACTGAAAGAATATCCTGCAGCTAGAGTTCGATTGGAATCAATTGCTGTTAAGAGACTGGAAAAGTATAAGAAGGCGCCGCTTGAGAAAGGTGAGTTAGCCATAACTTTAAGTTTAGGTAAGATTATTTTAAAAATCTTTATAGTTAACTGATATGTGTAATTTTTTTTTTGATTTTAATTAATTAAGTCTGTGATATATCCCATCAACTTTTTTGGTTGAGGTAAATAAGTTAATTGAAAAAGTTGAAATTTGTTGCTTTTCGTAGTTTTTTATTTAGTTAATCCTGCACTATGCGCTTTTTAATTTAATTTGTTTTAATTTATTAAAAAAATATACAATGGAAATATGTACAATATGTATTTGAAATAGTAATAGAACAGAGTTTGCTACTTAATTCAATCATTTTCTACACTTCGATCAACTACCAAAGTCCAGAAATGTTTTTCATGAAAAACAAAACTACAAAACAGTTACATTTTTGCTAACAAACTTCCATTATGACTTCACAATGAATTTTAACTTTCTATAATTATCACACAATATTTCAGAATCGTCAGGTTCTATACGTTCAACTTTTCGTTCAACTTTTCGTTCAACTTCAACACTCTTTTTTCTTTCGCTCGCATGCAATTGTGAAAAGGGAAAGATTATCCCTTTCGCAAGTTGCATGCGAACGGAAGAGAAAGAGTGTTGAAGTTGAAAGGAAAGGTTGAACGTGTAGAAACGGTCTTACAATACTATTTATCAGCATTAGCATTATTTCTGATCCTTCCAAAACAGTAAAAATTGATAAAAACTATTAAGTGAGAAAAAACGAGGTTTGCCAATTGAAATTTTAGATTAACCCCAACCACCTGCGAGAGGGTAGGGGTCCGCAGACGGGAGCATTTCTTTTAATGCTCCTTTCAAAGCGTTTTAGAAGCACTAGAAAAAAGCTTTTTAATAAAGAATTCATGGCGGCTTGTGGATATATGAAGACGCTTCGGTATCGAAAAACTTTTATTTTTTACCAAACCGGTCCCCCAACTAAGTACTAACCATTTCCAATGCTGCTTGACCTCCGTAATCGAACGAGAACCGGTCTATTGAGTATGCTAATGGCACCCTGTATGGGTGATAAGATAATTGGCCGTTTTCTTCGTACTATACAATTACTTAAAGCTCCAATTTTGCTTCCTCAGAAGCACATTAACAGCATTCAAAACTTCACTCCGCTTAGAAGAGCTTCGAATTTTGTCTGCTGGGATGAGAGCGAAGTTGTTTTTATGTAGGTACAAGATCTTTAAAAGTTTTCAACTTTACCAAGTTGAGAAAGGAAAGAAAGGAAGTTATCTTTCCAACTCGTGAATTTTTACATATGCATCTATCTCTCTCTCTAATTCACCCTTGAACTGCAATTTGGAGTTGATCTAGTTCGTCAAAATGGACACACGAAGCAAACGCAAAAAGCTTTTTTTGGCGAAGGGAGACGTGCGAGCTCGATAAGGGTACTTCTACGGAGATCCCTTGTGGAAAAAAATATTTTTTCTCTGCAAATACGTGATCAAACTGCAAGTTATTTTTACAAAAACAAAAGCTTTATTTAGCCCTACACAAACCGATAAAACGGAAGCGCTTTAACAAATTGCTTTTTTCGAATCGAATGCTTCGTATTATGTATTTAAGTTTAATCTTTATTATTCAGTAAAGAAGCTTTTATAAAATTGGCATAACATTAAGTAACATATTTACTTTCAACTAATATCAACAATAGCCACTTTTATTATATGTTCTTCTTCTTTTTATTATTGTTGATATGGCGCTTTTGAGCTTACGGACTGGTAGAAAATTCTGGTTGGCGCCGGAGTGGTAGCCATACACAGTACGACTTGGTATAAAGATGAGGGATCTAGAAGATGTTAACATAATGGAATCTTCCGCTAAAGATGCTATAGAGCACATCATGACCTCCAGAGATTCTTTGAGGGACATAGGTGCCGAAAATATAATTGCAGAAAGGATTTACAAAGCTGGTGTTGTGGTTGCCATCAAGAGAACTCAATTCGACCATAAGCTGAAAGTATCGCCAAAAAATGTCTGGATCGATATAAAGTGGAGAACAACACGAACGTTGGAAAAATTGGTGATCATTAACGCCCCATTATCTTTACTTCTAGCGCACAGATGACATGAACCCTATAGGTTAGGCCCGAATCTAAATAAGACGAAGAATTCAGACTTTAACTCGCAGAGGTATGGCGTTAATATGTAGAAATCATCGGAAAACTAAAGAAGACTAGAGATAAATAAAGATGACCGAGGAGGCATAACGTTAGAAGATGAAGAAGACTAAATACGACCCAAGAAATGAAAAGAAGACTACATACAATACAAGATTATCAGAAGACCCAGAATGACGCAAACTAATGGATTCCAATGCCAGGACAGCCAGAAAATAATTGGAGGAATGTGGGTTCGCCAAGGCCATGTCAACAATAATAAAAAAAGAAGAACAACAGATGACAGGAGAGACATTCAGTTGATACTCGTACATGTGTGTGACAGTACTAATAAGCATCGGGGTTAAATAAACTAACACGCGAAAGTTCTTCAATAATTTAGTTTATATTTTGGTTAATGTTTTGCCAATATTAAGAAAGTTTCCGTATTGAATAATAAATAAAGATTTTACATTTTACATATTTACTCATATCGTGTGTTTCGTTTTTATCATACGTATCGTTTTTCATTTTTCTTCTTAAATGGCGATACAGCAGGATTTGGGCCTTTCAGTGTTTAAATTTTTGCCACGACGAATTACATGAAATTTTCCGTTATTCTAATATTCTCGTCATACTGGTTTCTAAAGCCTCACAGCGCGATCATGTCCCTCGAAACTTGTTGTATTATTAGTTCAGTCCCCAGCCGATATCACCTCTACTTTTTTTCGGAGGCGACCGATTTACTTGAAATTTTAACAGTAGATAGGCAATGACTCAAAAATGAAAGTCTACCATATGCCGATGTGCGCTTTTTCTTTGGGGTGGTTCCCAGCCCAACTCGGGGGTGGAAATATTTTTGGTCAAAATAACCCCGTTAATCGATAGAGAGGCTCATTTTAAGCAAAAAATGTAGTACAAACTTTTTTTGTTAAATTGATATTTTTTTGGTTATAAGCGTATGAAAAGTTGGAATTTTCATTAAAAAACCTCACGTTTTCGAACAGTTTTTGGTCAATAAGTCCAAAAATAAGCGTTTTATCAAAATTTTTGTTAGGACTAAAAATAAAACTTATAAAAAAACGAAGAAAGTGGTTTTTGAATGAATGCTCTAGGTATAAAACAAAGCGAGTAATGATTGATCGAACGGGACCTATTTCAAACCAAATACTCAAAAAGTTGTATTTAACGTCGAATAACGGAAAATCGATGCATTTTTCGAGGATAACTTATATAACATTTTTTAAAGTGCTTGAAAAGACCTTTAAAATGAACACTGATAAAAGTCATTTGCATGTAAAATGAATGAGTTATGACAAAGAGAAGGTGTACCGTTCAATTTTTTTTTAAAAAAATGATCAATAAAACTAATACCACCCACCCATACCACCCAAATTCAAATTTATCATGTTCCACGTAGCATTAACTTTATTTTAGAGATATCTATCGGATCTATATAGTTTGAGCGATTTTCAGGGTGTATTTTTCGAAATGGGTACGATCAAAATGAAAAGGGGATTTTACGAATTTTACAGATTTCTGCTTTTATTTAAAAAAAACTCAAAAACTATTGAAGATACGTAAAAAACTATTGAGTAACAAAATTTAGATTTTTCTTCAACAACAATTTTGGTTTTTTATGGATTGCTGTAGCTTAAAAACTGACGGAGATATAGCGGATTGAAGTTTGCTTTCTAGTGTAAGTACCACCTTTGCTTATCCCTTTGACCCTTCACGTTTTAAAAATTAAGGGTTCTAATATAATACAATTAACATAGCCAGTGAAATTACCTACAAAATGGTTTTTGAATGGACACTGTAGCTTGAAAATTGACCTCGCTACAGTAAAAAAACCGAACGACTTTTTTTTAATTTTCGGAGCAAATGATTTTCGGAGCTCTTGGGAGCACATTTAGTACAGGCTGTGCGGCGCAAAATTCCTTCAGATCGAAAAAAATAACCTGGCTGGTTTTGCAACGGGATAATATAGGTAAAAATTCTAGTTTTTAAAAAAAAATACTTTGGAAAAAATCGGTGTGTAGGAAGTTATTGAAAAAAAATCGGAATGGTGGGAAAACCGATATATCGGTAGAAAAACAGGGAAAAAATTTTTTAATGGAACAAAAAATAGGAAGTTGTAGAGTGAGAAAAAACGAAAAAAATTATAGTTGTTGAAGTCAAATCCGTTAGAAACTTTACGAGAAAACACGCTTTTATCTCGAAAAAATCGCGATTTTTCGCCCTTCATTTTCTCAGCTTATGTGACTCGTAGGAAATCCATTCGGGGCTTAAATTATAGCTTTTAATACTGTTTTTTTGTAAAAAAAATTTCGTCACAAAAAAATATTAAGTTTCCGCACAATTTGCGAAAATGTAAAAATAGGTGCTTCGGAAAAATGGTGCGCGATCGGTTAGAAGCATCCTACGACAATTTAAAAAAAGACATTTTTTTCGTTAAGAGTTGCCCTACAACCTCTGCATAATTATAAATCTCCCAGATGCATGACAGAGCCGTGAAAGCGCAAAGAAAATCGAGCGATTTTTTCCGCGAGCGCTCTATTTAAGTATATTGACCTCGTTTCAAGTATATACACTGCACATATACTTATGAATGCATACACACACATTACGTTTCTTCCGTACAGGCTTTGAACGGACCGCAAAAGTGAAAATCAGAGGTTGAGAAATGCATTATGTGCGTAGGAGCGCTCGCGGAAAAAATCGCTCGATTTTCTTTGCGCTTTCACGGCTCTGTCATTCATCTGGAAGATTTAAATTTATGCAGAGGTTGTAGGGCAACTCTTAACAAAAAAAATGTATTTTTTTAAATTGTCGTAGGATGCTTCTAACCGATCGCGCACCGTTTTTCCGAAGCAGCTATTTTTACATTTTCGCAAATTGTGCCGAAACTTTATATTATTTTGTGACGAAATTTTTTTTACAAAAAACAGTATTAAAAGCTATAATTTAAGCCCCGAATGGATTTCCTACGAGTCACATAAGCTGAGAAAATGAAGGGCGAAAATCGCGATATTTTCGAGATAAAAGCGTGTTTTCTCGTAAAGTTTCTAACGGATTTGACTTCAACAACTATAATTTTTTTCGTTTTTTCTCACTCTACAACCTCCTATTTTTTGTTTTTCCATTAAAATTTTTTTTCCCTGTTTTTCTTCCGATATATCGGTTGTCCCCCCCTTCCGATATTTTTTCGAAAACTTCCTACAAACCGATTTTTTCCAAAGTATGTTTTTTTAAAAACTAGAACTTTTACCTATATTATTCCGTTGAAAAACCAGCCAGGTTATTTTTTTTCGATCTGAACTTTCTCCGCCTGTACTAATTACGGTATTTCACGTATACATACATGCTACATTTGGTATATAGGTTTAATATACATTTTACAACAGTACCTCAAAAATAGAAGATATTCTAGAAGCTGGAAGGTATTGCGCTAAACTTTTGTACGCAGCTGCTAAAGGTGTGCAATTGAATAAATTGAAAAAAATTTACGATTTGCAATCTTTTTTAGAGCATAGGTGAATTGAGTGTTCGGGGGTCGGTACCCCGCCAGTATATATAATTCCACGCACATCCACACATACACTAAAAAATTTACTAAAATACTTTCTGTCTCAAAAAGTGTGGTAAGTAGAGCCTAAATCGAAAATTTCATCAAAATCGGTGGCCTCCGAAAAAAGTAGAGGTAATACCCCATTTTTACGGTTGGGGATTGGACTATATATGGTTACAATCTATACAGAAATGATGAAGAAGAAGAAAGATCTTCAGGTCTTTCAAAGTTAAGGAATCTGCATCTAATGTTTTTGAGTTCCTTAGCAATGAAGTTACAGGGGCGGATCCAGAGATCTGTCTTGGGGGGCGAAGGTACTTACAAAAGTACTTATAATAACTAAAAAAAAAAAAGGTCGTAGCAATCCAAAAACTCCCACATAACCTGGGTATTCTCAAACCCAAGCAAACCGACCCCACGTAACTCAGTGCTTGTAAGTTTACGATACGATAAAACTTAATATATATTTTTAATTTAATTATTTACTTTGATTTTGGCGCATTGAGTTATATGAGTATACGAGAATTAGCAGCTTATGTCAAGGTTTTCTTACGCTCATACGGTTGATTCGTTGTTAATTTTTATTTATTTATTTTTTTTTTTAGTTTTGAGTACTGGATTATGTGAATTTGGTTCGTTTGGCGTTTAGGGTATTCCGGGTTATGTGGGTTTGGTTGGCTTGGGGGGGGGGGGGGGCGATGGCCCCTACCGCCCCCCCCCCCCTGGATCCGCCACTGTGAAGTTAACTGTGGTTATAGAAAATGTCTCGCCACTGTGGTATACTGTCGTAACGTAAACATTTTATCAAATAATGCACTTTTCAAAAAAATTCTCAATTTCTTCAAAACGTTAGGCAAACTTCCGACGTACCTTAACACTAATCCATCGTTGATGGATATATTTTTTGTACCGATTGTTGTTAACGTTTTATTTCATAATCAGATTAGCTCACCTAGTTATTACGATTATGACATCCTATACCTTGAAATGAACAGAACTGATGCGAATTTAAAAGCCTACAAAAATGCTAGGAATTTAGTAACTCTCACCATCCGTAAAACCGTAAATCATCCGATACCTTAAGACAATGGAAAAACGCATAAAAGCGAGCTTTTTACAATAATCTATCGACCGACAGATGTCCCCTATTCGAGCTTTCGTCATTGGTTTTAATCGTTACAACGCTGAATATTCATCGTATCGACGAAATTTAAACGTAACGACAGGTGCGTGTGTCGATAGAATTAATTTTTCTTGAAAATTAATCAAAAGTATTGCTTTTTTCTAAATTAGCCAATTGAGAGACGAGCAGGTGGGCAACAACGTACCAAGGAATTGAATTCTTTTTATTTTTCGTTCACTGGCATTCGTCACTATACATCCACTTATTACAACTATCAAAACATAACGATAACGACAATTCTACAGTGTGTCACACACGTAAATGGCAATCGTCGTAATAACGAATTTTTGTCGTAACGACGTTGCCGTATGTAGAGGGTATTATTGACATTAAGCTCTTTGAGGCACGTATCTATATACCTCCTGAGTCCTGCAGAAAATCCTGTCCTTTGAGTGAGCAGGAGCAATTTTCATTTCATTTCAACGCAACTATAGAGTCTATTTTAAAGTTAAAGCCGGGAAAGTCTTAATTTTCTCGGAAATTTTTTTCACAAAGTTGCATTTTTGAATTAATAACATTCTATTTAAAGATATGGCACACAAAGCGCAAAGTATTAAAATAATTTATTTATAGATCATCATTGTATAAAGTATTTTTCATAATAATTTTGTATTTTATTTTTTTGTATTGAAAAGTTTCCACCTATAAAATAAGAACCATTTCCATAATAAATATCCTTTTTAGTGCATGCGAAATGTTATAGAATTCATAGCACTTATAAATTCTTCCTTTTTTATATAATTTGTTTATCACACCCCACCCACTTATGTTTTTCTTAATTCGAAAATAGTAAAGTACTTTAATACAACAGTTGCGATGGGACGATGTCAATCGACGCCTGGTCTTGTGGAAAGTGAAGGGCGGACGACACTTGAAGATATGTGGCTTCCGCCAGCACCCTCTGTATTATATAATCAACCATCGACATTTAGGTATGTAAATGATAAATTAATAATTAAATTTAGTATAAATAATTAATAAATGGTTTTGAAATTTTATTTTTTGGGTGAGAGCAGTCGTGCACCTAGTCCTAGATCACAACAAACGATAGCAGAACGTCCTCGGACTTCTGATTCACCAGGCTCTATGAGTCCAAGTGTACATAGTTCAGATGATCGACCAAGGAGTCGGGCCACATCACATCAATCACGGCCGCAATCCCAACCATGCCGGGCTGGTAAAATACAATTTTAATTTATATAAATTCAATATTCGATTCAATTCAATTCAATTTTAATTAGGTCCAATATGCGGTTCAATATCACACCTAGAATCATGCGGAGGTGGTGCAACGCCTCTGTTAGGATCACATGAAGCCTTAGAAGATGAAATTAAAAGACTACGCGAACGTCTTCATACTGTGGAGGCAGAAAATCAAGCCTTGAATACGAAATTATCCCAGCAGCAATGGGAGCTAGAGAATCGTCTTGCTGAAATCGAAATGCAGATATGCGGTGCATCATCGGCATCTAGTATGGATCCGGAACATGAAACGGAGGAGCTAGAACGGAATCGCGAAAGTATCATATAACACGGGAGCGAGCTGCCCCAACCGATCGGTATGATGTACATTTCGTGTATTTCATGACACATAACCATCGGATGCTGGTTTATTGATAATGCTATTATCTTATCAAAACGACTGGCTAAACATTCGGGCAGCTGTAATCTCCTCCCCTTTAAAAATGTTTTTTCTTAGATTTTTACCAATTCAACCTTAAATCAGTCATTTTCAGACATAGAATTTAACAAAAAAAAAACAAAAAAACAAAAACAAAAAACAAAAAAAGAAGAAAGAAATCAGAAACCTTTTTAATATTTTATTCATCACCCTGTAAATAATCAAGATGACAACATTGCTTACAAAACGAGAGAAAATAAAAGAAAAAAAAAAACGGAAGAAAGGCAAAGTCCTGCAGGACGCTGGAAAAGGACACCGGCCAGAGAGAGGGATGAGCCAGAAAATTCTAAATTAGATTCATTGTACATAGAAAAGTAGTGAAATCAACGAATAACGGCAACCGAGAGGCTACTCTACTACACCTACCACCACTTACGTAAAAGTATCCTTCCTTCTTGGACTCCTGTTTCAGGCCCTGTGATAAACGGGGAAAGTACAATTCCGCCTTGGGCGCACCATCTTATGGCCCGCATCCCTCTTCAATTCAGCTTGGAATTTCTGCCACCACCCCCGCTACCACCACTAATGAATCCTTGAATAATATAATTCAGGTTCAGATACGAAAGCCAAGACATGATTAAGCTCATTATCTTCTCGAGTATCACAATTTGTCCTTATTTGTGTCACAGAATTGACCCATTTGTGGTGAAATAAAACAGTTAATTAGCAAGAAGAGAAATCCTTGGGACAGATTCCTGCAAGCTTAAGGAGTTTCGGGACTGACTATGTACTTCTCATTTTCACAAAGTTAGGAACAGATATTTTTTAATCAGCTTTTGGGAAAATCGGATAAACAAAAAGGACATTTAAAATTTCGGAACAATATTTATAGGTGTAAGATAATAGATTGAGCTTAGAGAAGCTGACATCCTTACCAGATTCCTCTATCCAGTTTTTGTGATAGAATATTATTTGAAGTATGCCAATCCAATTTTGGAGAAAAAACAAGGGTTGGCTAATATTTTTTGCGTCTTCGTCTAATTTAGGGTTACACTCCTTGGTGCAATGGGATATGTACATAGGTAAAATCGGCAGCTTGGTCCAAGTATCGGCGATTAGGAAACAACCCAGAGGGGAATGGAATCATACCAAGAAGCATGACGGTAGCCTTTTTTGGAAGGCGAAAATTCCTTCCTTTTAGCATTCCGCTCCATATCTTTTTTGTGCAGCCATGTCATTAGAAGGAATGAGTCCAAAAGCTCTAAAAGCTCATTCACCTTTCGCACGAATTCCCGGTAAGGTGTTTGTGATAAGTCATCTTTTATTTCTTCCAAGGAAGTACAATTTCTTACACCTTCTAAATATATTTCCGGTGAGATCGTTGGAAGATATTACTTTAATTGCGGAAGCACATACGGAAGAAACACTGCCCTATTAGTATAAAAATTTTATTAAAACCCAAAAAACATACTTATCCATATTTCGCCCTTCCATCCTAATTTTGTGGAACTACGAATACGAACTCCTTCCTAAAAGCTTCTTGAGGAAGGCCTTCAAACTTTTCCTTTTGGGTTATAGAGCAGTATGCTTAGAGTTGCTTTCGATCTAACCTTTCAGTAGATACCTATAATAGCCCAGCGGGAAATGGAATCATACCAAGAAGCATGACGGTAGCCTTTTTTGGAAGGCAAGAATTCCTTCCTTTTCGCATTCCGCTCCATATCTTTTTCGTGCAGCCATGTCATTAGAAGGAATGAGTCGAAAAGCTCTAAAAGCTCATTCACCTTCCCAACGCATTCCCGGTAAGGTGTTTGTGATAAGTCATCTTTTATTTCTTCCAAAGAAGTACAATTTCTTACACCTTCTAAATATATTGAGATCCTTGGAAGATATTGCTTTAATCCTTTTATAATAATCTTTTAGATACACATTTTTAATTACATATCCATATTTGACCCTTCCATCCTACTTTGGTGGAACTACGAATACGAAATCCTTCCTAAAAGCTTCTTGCGGAAGGCCTTCAAACTTTTCCCGCTGGGAGATTTTGCAATAGATCATATCTCCTTTTTTAAAGCTTCCAAACATCTTCCAAATCCTGTAATGAAAGGTTTTCAAACGACATGACGGACTGGTAGTATAAAGGGTGACTCCTAAGCTTGGGTTTTCATATAAAAAAATACCCGGCGTTCGATCATAGCCAGAGCCGGATAACTACAAAGAAAATGTTCGGTGAAAAGGAAGGAAAGCGAGAGCTTTTGGAACATTTTGAAAAAGGCGAACGAACGGAAAGGAAAGAACAGCATTACCACACTTTTGGAGTGTTTATTTGATGATGGTTAAGTTTTTTTTTGATTTTTTGGCAGGGTTCAAGAGAAAACTAATCCAAGTAAGCCAAGTCGTGTGTATAGTGATAAATAAAAAAAAATAGTGATGAGAAACGGAGTGCTTCAATAGCGCTGTTTGAGCACTCCCTAAAAAGCTTAGAGCGCTCCCGTTCCGCTCCAGTTCCATATACTTTTTAACATTGCACACCTTTTTATGCTCCCTCAAAAGCGTTCTAGGAGCATTATAAATAAAAAAGCTTTTTAATAAAGAATTTTCATGGACGCTTGTGGATATGTGATCCGGGTGTATAAAAGCTTTTATTTTGTTTGTCTTTTGCATTGCCTTTTCCTTTCCAAGCGCGAGTGTTGTTTTACCAAAGCAGGCCCCCAACTAAATTCTTACCACGTCCAAAGCTGTTTGTCCTCCGTACAAAACGAGAGCCGGTCCATTGGCTATGCTAATGTTACATCCCAGCGGGAAATTGAGTGCTCCAAAGACAATGAAAGAGCACTCCCATGGAGGCATGGAGTGCTCCCTTTCCGCTCCCTCTTCATATATTTTTTAACATTAGATGTCCGCCTAGGCTAGCACTCCTTTTGAGCTCCCATAGGAGCACTCCTGCAACGATTTGGTTGGAGACAAAAAGGAGCTTTATAGGGCTTTTTTAAATATCTACAGTAGAGCTATTCATGGAGGCCTGATATGTGAATAAACTCCGGTGCCGAAAGCCTTTTATTTTTGTTCATTTTTTGCAATTGCCTTTTCTTTTCCAAGCGCGAGTGTGGTTTTACCAAAGCAGGCCCCCAACTAAATACTAACCACGTCCAAAGCTGCTTGTCTTCCGTATAGAACGATAGCCGGTCCATTGACTATGCTAATGTCACATTTTATGGTCAAAAATATAATCGCCCGTTTTCTTCTTTCTATAAAATTTCTGAAAACTCCAGTAATGCTCCCTCGGGACCATATTTGGGAGCGCTCAAAATTAGCTCCCCTGAGGAGCACTCTCAATTTTTCCCGCTGGGATTTTATGGTCACCAAGATAATCGCCCATTTTCTTTTTTCTATAAAATTAATGAAAACTCCAGTAATGCTCCCTCGGGAGCATATTTAACAGCGCTCTAAATAAGCCCCCCTGAGGAGTGCTCACAATTTTTCCCACTGGGAATAAACAAAAAATTAACACAACTTCAAATGCGATATGGACGAGCAAAGGTCAAACCAGCGAAGACGAAAGCTTTCTTTCTTTTCCGTTATTTTAATGAAAGAACGGAAGGAAGGAACGAACGAAGCAGAGCAAAGCTACATGTTTCAGCCTTTTGTTTGAGTTAAAATACACGCGGATGCATCAAGCAGACGCAAAAAGCTTTTTCGAACGAAAGGAAAAAAGTCTTTCCGGACGAAACTCTCTACCTCCATAAGCCTTCTTAGCCATGTCATGAGATTTCTATGTTATCACTGCTAAAATAACATAGAAAATTTCAATGAATGAATTTCAGTTGAAGTTTTTCTTACATTAAAACAGAAAACTACACATTTAGGTCACATTGACCTGCACCTTTTGAAATGTTTACTTGTCTCAACTGCCACAAACTGACTAATGGGCAAGGGCGCATATCTCGCTAACAGTGAAGAAGCCTAGCCCCATTTTAATCGTCGGATTACCGAATTTCATTATTTATATTTAAAATAAAGTGCTTTGTTCATAATTTCTTTACAATTATCTACAATTTCCCGAAATCATTTTCTAACCAGAAATTTTATACTTCTTTCATTGTGTGTCTAACGAGATCTTTTTAAAAGTCCAAGAAGGAAGATACCGAACAAATTAGCCAAATAAAAAAATCATATTAAAAATAAAAAAAGCGATTTGCGAAAAATTTTATCTTTTGAAAAAAAAATAAAAAATAAATAAAATAAGTATAATAAATGAACAATTTTTTTTAAAATCAATACTTTTTGGGATTTGACTCGATTGTAAATACGATAAAAATGTATTAGACAGAAACTGTGTACATATAAAATAAATTAAAAACCAAAATAAATTTAAAAAAAACAAACATAAAAAATTTTCAAAAAATAATAGCAAAGTCGAAGGTAGGTAGAATTTTAAATTATATAGTAAAAAAAAATTGAAAAAAAACAACAAGAAATTGATCTTTCCCCCTTTACCAAAATAAAATACCAAAAAATATTTATTTATTAAAAAAAATGTATTTACGAAATATATTTACTACTTTCATACACAATACCGCCAAATTTATCAACTTTATAATATTAAAAAAAAATGATTTATCCCATTAATTATTCTTTTCTAACTCACAAAATTTTTAAGAAGAATTTTAATTATAATTTCAATTACATATATCCAAACGGCTTAATAATTTTAAAATTGAATTAAATGCAAAACAAATTAATATTTTCTAGCATTGAAATCGTATTTTTGTTTTTTAGTTTTTAAATGGGACCAAAAAAAAAATTAAGGTAACTAAAACAAGGAACAAATTTTAAGAAAACAAAAAAAAATTGTGAAAATATATCAGAATAATACATTTGTAAGTGTATTGGTTTTTGTTTCATGAAAGGTGTGTTTGTTGTTATAATATTCAAGCTTTATTTTTGCCTATAAGTGTGGTTAAAAAATTGAAATGGTTTCTTTAAATTGAGCTTGTAATATTGATTTTTAGTATTCCAAACTAAACTGTATCGACAAAGCCACATAGGCTAATATGGAAAATACATGTACATTTACATTACATGTACATTACATATAAAAATATTAAATAGATTCATGGATTATTTCCGAATTTTATGCAGGATGTATCTGATTTTCACTTAAGAGTCAGAAAACAGGGCAATCGAAATCATACGCAAAACCGTGTACATCAAGTACAAATTATGGTCATTTATTACAGCATAAAATATAACTAATATATCTTGGAAGCATAGAAATAACAGTCCTTTAATAAAAGAAAATTTTCCAAAATTAATGTCATCACTTTAATTTCTTCGACAGATAAGCAGGCAGATAAATGTGACAATCCCGTCCAAATTAAGAGGATTGGGACACAATTGGCGCTGTAAGGACACCGTTTTCAAATCGCACTCTAAAGTCTCTCTTCTCATATTTAGGTACGGGATCATAGCTTCTATTTTAAGTCTCCAAACTCTTCCTAAGATCTGCGAGATCTTCAAATGCACAGCCTGATCCCAGTCAAAGTCGAATCTGTATAGAAAATGTTCGGTTGTATTTCTAGTGGCTTTGTCCTACCTGCAGTTGCCGCGGTTGTAGAGAACAAGGGTGGGCAACCTTTTAACCTTTTTATAACATGGGCCAGAATAAATTTTACGTTTTTTCCGCGGGCCGTAGTAGTCAATTGACACCTTTTTGTGACCTGCAATTTTTATAGAGTTGAGCCGGACTTACACGAGGCAGTACATTTGTCCCTTACAATATGGTAAATTGAACTGAGGCCTCAATTTTTTGGAATGTCCCGGTCTTACTGGTGTATCGGGATAAATGAGGCGAGGTGTGACTGTAAATACATAGTGGAGAGACAAGGGTTTCTTCTTACGAACTAGAGAGACATTTCCTATTTCTTTTGAGGCAGTAAAATTTCCAACATGAAATGAGGTGAAATGCGATTATACGATTATACGAATATAAATTGTACATTGTGGAGGCATAGGTTTCTTACTTACTCTGAGGCAGTTTAATGCATATTAGAATCAAACCCGTAAAAAACCTTCATTGGTATTTATTTTGCTTATTTCTTTAATTTGCTTGTTTTTGTCATTTGGCATGGCATTGGCATGTGAAGTATGACATTGTACTGGCTCAAAAGAAAAAAGAGTCACCTCCTGCAAACTCATTTCATAATCCTACCCGGCTCTAAATTTTTAGTCTGCATCTGAAGTGAAATATGCTTTAATGGGGTAAATCACACTATCCATAACTCGGTCCTCAACTTAAACAGGTTTGTGTATAATGTATGTATTACACTAAATATTCATTTTTCTGTCTCTTTTTTGTGTAACGATTGTGATGCCTATGCAGTTGCACAATAAACGCGAATGATTAATAATTTCTCATAGTTCTTGCAGACGCCCGAGAACGATGTTATAATTGTGTTAGTGTGATGGGTGAGTGAGAGGGATACGGAATCGGCGGAGAGTCCTCGATTAAATACTCATAAGTAGAATCGAAAGAAAATTACTCAATTGTTTCTTTTTACTCGTTCAAAAATGCTCGATCCTTTGAGAATCGATGAGTACTTTTTTTGACATTTCTGCGAACTGCCTTAGCGTATACATTAGTCGGTTCTTGGCTGCGACAGATTACAAATACTTATGTAACTTACATCCCGAGTAAAAATAATTTAGTTTTTTAATTTTTTAAAATGCAGATACGCGCCCGCAACTAGCACGCATTGTGACCAAATGCTCCCGGTACAGGTATGAAAATCTAAAAATACGCCCGCCAGAGGTATGCACACCTCTGTTACAGATATGAATGTATTCGAGTGTCGCTTTACTAAGTGGTCCCTCGACTAAGTACTAACCCCGTCAAATGCTGCTTGACCTGCGCAATCGAACGAGAACTGGTCCAGTGAGTATTGTCCGTTTTCTTCGTCCTATAGTTTAAAAAATTGTGAGGGTACCGTGCTTCGTTTGGACTATTCCGTTCGTGCCCGTTCCGTTCGTTTTTACTCAAGCGTACAGTGCTCGTTTCATGCTAAGTGCGGGCGAGTCCTATTTTTACTCAGGCGTACCGTGCCTGTTTTGGGTGTCATGCATGCATTTTGAGGTTGGGCGTGCCTATTTCAGGCTAAGAACGCACGAGTGTGATTTTTTCTCGTAATAGGAAAAATTTAAACCTATAAAATCCCGTTTACATGCCAAAACTCAAATTGAAGCTTTTTTATCGCACAGAAATTTGTATGTATTTCCCTATATCTGGAATCCTGGTTCGTGCAACAGAAAGAAAAGCACTCAGTCTTATAAGAGCTCCAATTTGCATTTCCACTTTGCGTTTGGGACGTGGAAGGGCCCTCAACCCCCCTAAACTCTCCCTAATTGAGGAAGAAAAGTACATATATGTGTGAAGCGTTTATATATGAAAATCACACTCAGTACTCGATTCCACCCTATAAGTAATGATCTGAGTAAAAGTACTCCGTCAAAAGTATCGGGTACTGGTATGAGTAGAATCGAAAGCCAAATACTCATATGAGTAAAGAATGGAGTACCGATTCCCTATTTCTGGTGAGTCTGACAAATTTTTCTGCGGCGAAGTAAGACTTACTTAGTAGAAACAAACTTCCCTGCGACCTCTACTATAAAACTGGTTTTTTATGGGGATAACAAAAGAAATAATGCATAGTGTAACTTACCCCAATGGATGTAAGTTTTGACCTTAGCACTAAATTATGAACATACCTGATGCTATGTTCGTTTAATATTCAATTTAAACTAGACGAATTACATCGAAAAATATTTATTTATAATTTCTTCTAAAGATCTCATCGAGCCGGAGGTTGTCCACCGTTGGTATAGAATTCTCAATCTGGTCGCCTGATCCTCAATTGGCCGGCCTCATTGATGATCGACACAATTCTGGCGATGTTTTTCGGTGGCATTATCAAGAAGCCGTTTTCTCTCTATACTCTACCACCTGGAACTTGGAATTTCTTTTATATTGTTGAAAAACGTCAGTTCATGTCTTTCTCCATTGACGGATAGCCCAAAGTGGTTAGAACACCTGCCAATGTTTCTAGTATGCTTTCTTCATAGTTTTACTAATTCCGGATACTAAAATCACTATCAAAATCTTATCGTTCTAAAATGTTCCAGAACCTTACCCATAGCCATTGCCATAGGCCTAGGTAAGGGCGTAAGGACTCCACCCTGAAGTATGCCATGGCAACTATGGTCGTCTTTGCAACTATGTTCTTACAAGGCTCCTGCAAGGATTTTAGTTTTCAGAGGGCAGAGGATTCATTGCCTAATTGCCAAATACCGTCAGATCTCCTGAATGGTTGGTTGGCCGATACGAGAGTTATTCTTAGTGCTAAAGCCGGAGAAAAAGTTTACAGCACTTCGGCAGAAGTAATTTCAAGCTAATTCTAGAGGCTTTGTTGTTTTAAGTCTCCTACTGGAGACCGGCCTAACCGATTTCTAGGTCTCTGTGGTAGTCGCTATTGCACACATACTAGGGCACTTACGATGTTCCACAAGAGTTTATTCCGAAATGTTTTAACATTCATCTACAACTCCTCGTTTAATTATAAAAGATATGTATTTTCAATATGAAGCGAGTATACTCGTACCTACTTGTTGCCTAGGAAACACTTGACAAAATTTTTGTGTCTGGCCTTAACACATATTTTAGTCATGTCTGGAGCATATTTGCTTTTGTTTAGTACTTTTTCCATACTACATATCTATAAATTAATGTGCTGAAATATGCCATAGAGAACTACAGTAAGAAAAATCTGAGCATATACTATATCCTTGTGGACTTCAAGCCGACATCCGATTCCAGCATTCCTGGCCCGTGTAAGAATTTAGAACGCTCTAGACCTCTATGTTTATCAATGCCTCAAACATACTAAAGGGCAGGCCCCTGTGTCATTTAACCTGGCTTTGCCTGCACTGACTAGGGAGAGGTCAGTTAAACGAAAAATTACGCTGGTAAATAAATCCACTCAGGAGCCAAAAACGCTTGACAATTAATAAGAAACAAACTACGAGTCAATAGGCGCGGATAGACTGGACCCGCGAGTCAATAGCAGGCCATACACTGAGAGGAAAGCCCACACGCCACTCTTGAGGATGTACCCGCGGGTTTTCCTGCCGGATCGCGCGTCTTTCTGGAAAAAGCTTTTCGCTCACACACTACACATTCTTTCCTGCGGGATAACGCGCAAGATTTTGAGCTTTCAAAGGAGATGAAGAACTCAATAGGAATTGTTGTTGCTTTGGCACTTAAAGTGTGGCGTGTGGAATTTGTAAAATTATGAAGGTTTCAAGTGCCATTCCGAATTTTTTTGCAAATAAAAGTTGAATTTGAAAAATGATACAAATTTTTTAATTTTATTTTTTGATGAAATACTATTAAAAAATTTGGGAAATTGATTCTAATCCCCCTTTTTAAGGGATTAAACCATCCCTAAATTAAATATTACAAAAAACTGTATTTCATTGGATTATTTTTGATTATCATTGAAATTATCGCGAAAAATCCTTTAAAAGGGATGTTTTTTTCATTTTTAAGGGTTCCGACCGCAAAAACTAGCGTTTTGAATGTACTACGATTAGAACAGTTTAAGCCACTCGCAGGATTGCGCGTGTGTACAATTTCTAGTGTGTGGCTGAGGAAGAAAGGAAAAATGTCGGTTTAATGCACATGATTTCTCGGGGGTTAGCGTGGCGTGAAATATCATCCACACGCTTACGCGCAATCATGTGAAAATTGGGAATGCAAAGGATTGGGTTTTCCTCTCAGTGTATGGCGGCCTAATAGACCAAGAAAACCAAGAAAGCTGGCGATGCATGAATATAAATTAGAAGTAGTCGACAATATTACATTCTTACACTCAAAAAGAAATCAATACATTGTAAATTGCTGAAATCTCTAACAATGACATACTTAGAAAGACTAAATTTAAACTGTATAATACCCCGGCTTCACCTGCCGAACTGCCCAAGTTCGAGGAAATTAATGTACTGAACTTCAATCTTTGCCTGAGTTCCCATACATTTTCACATTTTGAAGTCAGGAAAAATAAACCCTGAGTTCGCCCAACAGAACATGAAATCGAGCTTGATCGTAAAAGCTCTCTCAAAAGAGAGTAATCAACTGGAATAGTGGAATGCCATTCCAGTGAACTTTTGAATTTCTGACTTCTGGCTAAAAAGCAACAACAATTTCAAGCACTGAACTAGACTTTAGCCGGTGAAGCCACTTACGTGGATTAAACTGAGTATTATTGAACTGAGGCCGGTAAAGCCGAGACATAAGGCATTAATTGTATGCTAGTGTGTTGTATGAAAATGTATAAAAAGATGAAGAATATACCCAATTTATCAGGTAAGAGCCATGGAAAATCATATAGTATAACAATGTCAGATCAATTCCACGACAAAATAACTTTAGTAACCGTTACGAAACTTAACAGAATTCCTTGATTTGGAGACGTCGAGCATACGCCAGAAAAAAGAACAGCAGCGAAGAAATTCTTCACTAGCAATATCGAAAGTAGAAGGTAGATGGATGCGGTTGTAGTAAATTTTTTGTTCCTTACAATATGGTAAATTGTACTGAGGCCTCAATTTATTAAAATGTCCCGGTTCAAACATAATGTCCTACTGGTGTATCGAGAAAAATGAGGCGAGGAATGATTGTAAATAAGTAGTGGAGAGAGAAGGGTTTCTTGAAATATCCCAGTAAAAAATCCAATTTGAGCTGAGGCGAGGTGAGATTGTAAATATGAACTGGAGAGACATTTCTTATTTCTTTTGCGTCAGCAGAAACTCCAACTTGAAATTAGGTGAGGTGAGATAGTAAAATATAAATATACATTGTGGAGGCATGGGTTTCTTACTTACTCTGAGGCAGTTAATGCATATTAGTAGAATCAATTTCGTACAATAAGCTCTTCATTAGTATTTACTTTCCTTCTTTCTTTGATTTGCTTGTTTTATCATTTTGGCATTACAATGGCACCTTAACTAATTTGAAGTATGACATTGTACTGCCTCAAAAGAAAAGTAGGCACTTCTTACAAACTCATTTTATACGCGTCTCTCTCCTACCCAACACTAAATTTTTAGTCGCCAGGGCTTTTGTTGGATTGGGTAACGCTAATTTTGCAGGTGACTTGTAGGGAAAGTCTAGTCAGATACTGACGAGCGCCTCGTCGTAAACTAGCCCGTTCCTCGTAGAAAACTAGCCAACCCCAAGTAGAAAGCAAAACAAGAAGTTTTGTAACAGGGCTTCGATTTCACAAAGTCGATATTCTCAATGGGCTGAGCTGGAGATTCAACTGAAAACCCAACCTAAGCGGGACAATGGTACGCCATTATTTATCGGACTACTGAGGACTACTCTAGTACGCATATTTACTTAATGATCCGCAATCAAGTATAACTTATTGCAAAATAGCAAGTTATGGTAAATTACTTTGGTTATCTAATTTTTTTAGTTGTGATGGTCATGGTAATACTATAATATTTTTCTTGTAAAAATGCATTCTTATATGACAAACAAAAAAGAAAGCTTTGATATGGAGTAACAGCAATGGAATCAGGTGGAATCAGTTTAAAGAATAAGATTATTAAACACAATATTAAAATTCAATTAATTCCTTATTATTAAAATTATACACTAATCAAGGCACATTATTTCTTATATTAATAATATCATTAATAATAAAATAAAGCTTGTTAAATTATAATTACGATTCATACCATTAAAAAAAATAAATTTAAATAAAATTATTTCAAAAATTTTAAAAACAAAATTAATTTTCATTATTAAAAATTCAATAAAAAAACAAAACTACATAAATTTTAGGAAAAAAAGGATAAGCAAATAAAAAACAAAATTTGAAAATAGAGTTGCCAAATTTTTGAGTAGTAATTTAGTCAAAACAAAAACAAAAAAGGAAAAATATTAAGAAAAACAAAAAAGGAGAAAGCATTTAAATTTCATAAGGAAAAATATTGTATCAGGTTAGTGAAAACTGATAATATGTAAGTTTTGAAAATATTAAAAATGAAACCAGAAAATAAATAAATAAAAAAAATTAAATAATAATAATACCCAGGCGTGAAAAAAATCGGCTGCCAAAAGAAATACCAAAAAGATGTGCTTTACAAAACTATAAAAAATAAAAAAAATCTTGTAAATAACTCCGAAAAAAAAATAATGATTAAAAAAATAAATAAAATAAAAATTATTAATGTAATAATAAAAAAAAGTGAAAATTTGAAATGAAAAACAAAAAAAAATAATAAGATTTGTCGAAATGTAATAATTTATTAAGAGAAATAAAAACAAAAAACAATATTTGGGTTTTAGATAGTCCTAATTTAAAAATTGGATTTGAAGATGAAGTAAAATATATTAAACAAAAAAAAACAGAAATGAAATTAAGAGATGAATAACTTTCATGTAAAGTTTAAATTATAATAAAGAAAAGAAAAAAAAACTAAATAAATAAATAAATAAATAAAAACAAACAATAAGAAATTGTAGAAGAGAAAGGGAAATATTAATATAAATTTAGTAGAAGAAAACAAAAAAGAAAAAAAAATGGAAAAAACACACACAAAAATTAAAATTAGAAATTAATTTAATTTTAAACAATTTATTTTTAAATTAGATAAACGAAAATATTTAATTAGGAAAAAAAATATGGAAACGATAAAACGAAATTTCAAATTACGAAATGCACTTTAAGTGTATGAAAAAGAATAAATATAAAAAAAAATTAGCTATTAAAATATTACAAATTATTGAAAGAAAAAAAATCAATACAAAAAAAAAATTAAAAAAAAGAGGTAAAACACTGCTGAAAATTAAAAGAAAAAACCTTTAAATAAACAAAAAAATAAACCAAAAAAATAAAAAA
Source organism: Thereva nobilitata (assembly GCA_963855945.1). Taxonomy (NCBI): domain Eukaryota; kingdom Metazoa; phylum Arthropoda; class Insecta; order Diptera; family Therevidae; genus Thereva; species Thereva nobilitata. The sequence continues at coordinate 11,893,679 of OY979694.1, read as the reverse complement.
AAATGACAAAAAATTTTATAAAAACAGTCAAACAAAAAATAAAAACACACAACAACAATGTGCATCTCTGATTATTAAAATTAAGATGAAACAATAAAGAAGAAAAAAACTGAAATAAAAAAAATTTATGTATATAGTAAGTAAATTATATATTAAAAAATTTATTAAATAAATTATAGTCGCAATTTTTGTCTTGTTCTGAAAATAAATAAAAAAAATGAAAATTTAAAAGAAAAAAACAACAACAACAAAAAATATTCTTAATTGGATAATATTATATAAAAAAAATCATCAGAACTCTGCAAAATATCTGCGATTGAAAATAATGAATTCGAATCAAACTGCCAATAAATATATATATTTATTAAATTAATAAAAAAAAAAAATTTGATAACTCATTAAAAAAAATAGTAAAAAAAAATAAATTTGAATAGTCCTTATATAAATATTTCACATTTATATAAAAACCAAAAAGAAAATGAAAATGAAAAAACAAAATGAAAATAATAGATCCTATACTCGTCTTGTAATATAAATAAACTCACATAAAAAAATTACCAAAAAAAAAATCTTATTCAAAAATTTCAATTTCAGTCAAGGGAAAGAGATCATAAAAAATTTACTAAAAAAAAACAAAAATATAAATATATATAATTTATTATTTTTAATAAAAATGAAAAACACAAAAAGTGAACAAAAAACATCATAAACGATTTTAAAAAATTTTTCAAAATAAAAAAAAAATAAAAAATTTCATTCACTAAAATATAAAAAAAATAAAATAAAATAAAAAAATCTCCTGTATTTAAAAACTGAGTTTATCAAAAATACCAATAAATATAAATTATTAAAAAAACCACTTTTGTTAAAAATTTATAAAAAAAATTAAATTATTTACGTTAAAAATACTTAAAAAAAAGTCAAATTTTATTTAGCGTTGAAATTCGGACACGGAAATTATATTAAAAAATAAAATAATAATACTAAAAAAAGAAACTTATTCTCTCATCATTTTTAGAAATTGGTTAGGATTTAAAAAAACAACAAACAACACAAAAAAAGGAAATTAAAATAAATTTTCAATATTTTTAATGAAATATTTTAAACTTTGAAAAATTTTACGAAAACGTTATTATTATTATCATTATTATTATTGTAATTTAAAAGAAAAAAAGGAAAAAACAAAATAAATACAAGGAAATTTACTCATTATCATATTATTATCAACAAACAAAAAAATTTACACAATGAACGAAAAAAAAAACAAATACATTTATTTAATGGTTTAATTTGTTTTATTAATTAAAAATGAAAGAAAAAATCAGGAAAAGACAAACAACTATGAAAGCGTAAATAATGAACAAAAAATGTAATAGTGCTATGTTTTAAACAAAGAAAAAAATAAAAATAAAAAGAAGAAAAATGGAACAATTCAGAAATACTTAACACACACAAAAAAATCAGATTCATTGTAATTTCTATGAAATAATTAAAAAATGGCTACTGAAATTTGAATTTTTGTTTAATATTAATAAATTAAGTATTTTGATTTTGGATTTATGAAAATTCCCAGGTCAGATTCTGTTTTCATGTGGATATACCCTAAAAAACGATAAGAGATTTATTTTTGCAAAGTTAATGAACATTGGGCAGAAGAGGTACTAGGGCCTAACTTACTTACTTACCTACTGATTTGGCTCTACAGTCGACTTCTGGTGTTTCGCTCTCTTAACTCTCTTAACTGCTTTCGCGAATTAACGACTTATCCAATTGGGAACGCCCTGTGCTCCGAGGAGATCATTGTGACACAGTGTAAAAATTATCCACTGTCGTGCAACTCTTGACACGATTACGTTCACATCTTGTCTTGGCAGACTTTGAAGAGTGTGCTCCTTCTCACCTACTGCATTCGTTCTCCTCCTTTCCACCCTGTGTCCATTCGAAGTAAACAGTGTCACCACTTGATGGTCGTACTATGAGATTCGGAGTGAGAGGTGGGAGGCTTGGATCCGCCATTATGTTGCACATCATTACTACCGCCTTCCAGACCTCTAATCTTCCCAGAACTGACTTTTGGCACAACAGCTACATCGTCGGCATACCGAACAGTTCTTCTAGACTTCTAAGCAAAGAGTCTGCAGTAATTCTGCACAGAATGTGGGGTGCTACACGGAGACACAAGAAGTACGAAAAACCCGGTTTTATAGGAAAGAAACGAAGGAGTGGAGAGAAATAAGGACGCACATGACGAAACTTTAACGAAAGAATTTCCACCCAAAAATTTCCGGGGTGCTGCTGCCTGCTGGATACGCATATTAGTGCTGCACACGAGACGAGACTTGTCTCGAAATCGTCTCATCTCGTCTCGATTTTCGAGACGAAATCGAGACGAGACCTCCAGATAAAAAATCGATACGAGACCGAGACTACCATTCGAGACCTCGCGAGACATCTTGAGGTCTCGAAATCAAATCGTTATTTTGAAATTCCAGAGCTACTGTAAGTAGAATGAATAAACTCCTGAGTTGTTTACAATCAATTTAAAAAATTCTGATTGCTAAAACTATAGGTTTTAAATGGACTAAGGGCATGATTGATAAGGATGGGAAACATTAGAAACAATAGATTCAGAGAATATATATGAGTTAATGTATTATCAAATCAATCAAAAAATTCATGACAATGTATCAATATGCATGTTTGTTTGTTTTTATAAAAATATTTTAGTCCTATAATACACAATAATATAATTTATAGAAACGACTGACATAGTTTTTCTTGTAGAGGTGACCGCATCCATGAGTTTATTAGAACTTGCGATCGCAAAGTTTCATCTTTCAAGGAGGCTCTTCTACTCGACATTATCAGAGATGCACTTGAAAATAGCCTTTCTACAGGTTACTGAAGTTGCCATGATACTAAATATATTTCTGGCCATCTTTGATAATGTCGGGTAAGATTTTTCGTGATCTTGCCACCATTGCAAAAAATATCGGTCTGTCCGTCAACCCTTTATAATTAACTTTCGATTCATTGATCCCCTCTACCCCGCCCTGGTGCCACTGCAAAAGGCAGATTTACGTGTCTACGTCTGGGAAGTGACTAGCATGGAAATATAAGGAATATTTGTATACAATTTCATTAATATTGCACATATTGATATTTCTCGAAATACAGAAGACTGAGCAATTTGTATTATTGATAGGGAAATTCGAGACTTTTCGAGACGAGACGAGATCGAGACGAGACCTGCAAATACCCATTTTTTCGAGACCGAGACGAGACTGGGCCAAATCTCGTCTCGTCTCTGCATTGTTTTTCTCAATAGAACAGATGTTAGGCTGGTCAATCTGAAGTAATTTGCTTCAGGGTTGTCCTTTTTACCTGTTTGGGGAGGAATGCTACCTTTCAACCACAATTTCGGAATGCAATCTGTTCTAAACAGGTATTTCCGGTTCCATTCTGTTTTCGGCTATTTTTGCACTGATTCAAGGTCATCCAGATTCTGTGCCTTAATTGCGGAACCATATTAGATTTTCTCGCATACGATGTACATTACTTTACTTTCATTCAGTGCACCTCCAATTTTCGCGCACCCTGTCTGATAACTTTTTCCAACGCCAGCCCGAAGATTATGCCAAAAAGATTGGATGGCCTTCTAGACAGTGTTTTGGATAAATTCACTTGGTTTTTTTCACATAGTTGTGTCAGTTTATTGTTATAGCATTCCCGAGTTGTACTGTGACTATGTTATCACATATCGCCTCAAATTTTGCTTGTTGTGATCGTCACTGAGGATTAAAGAAGTTAGCAAAGCCAAAAACCGGTCCAAAAACAACGATGCTTTGGCATCCACTTCGAGCTGGTCGTAAATAGAGGACTTATATTGCACAAAAAGTAAAAAGTTTCGATCTTACTCGATCTTGTCAACACATGCTTTATTTGGTTCAGAGTGGCTTCCTCATGCATTAGTTAGTTGGTTTTATGTGTGGCTGGTGGTGCGCACAAACCCAATACTCGTTGCATTGGCGGACGAAGCCCGTCAGAGGCCCGGGGCGGCAAAGTTAAATGAGGCCCTCAGTCTAATAAGTCGATGTAATTTTAGAAGCCTTTTATTCAGTTGCCATTTGTAGGGGCAATTGTGTGTATATGTTTATTTCCCAGTAGGAAAAGCATTTAATTACCCATCGATTCCGAAAGTCGTACTAAAGCCAAGTGTCCACTATAGAGTTTTTCGGTAGAGTGTAGAGCTCTACCTGTAGTATGTACACTACAGCGCTTCTTTACCACTCCACCACTCGTAGAGTTGCTCTAGAGAAATTTTGAGTAGAGATCTACCACGAGCTCTACAGACTGAGTACACTGCAGATGCGTGTTTCTCTACTGTAGGGTCGTATGGTAGAGCGCGCAACTGCGGTCATCAACTTTTACATGTCATTTCATTTCTCAGTCATTCAGAGATGCGTGCGTACATATATTGTATAAAAAAATTAAAGGAAATTAATAGAAATCAAAAAAATAATAAAATGAGTTTTCACCAAAAGAAGGGAAAAGAAGGAAAGGAAATGTTGGGAGCGAGATTGGATTGCGAAAAGAAAACAAAACGCTGGAATGTATCGAGAATTATGGAATGAGCTCACGGTAGAAGATACATCTTCATACCAAAATTTTCTGCGTATGTCGTACTCGAATTTGGTTGTTATTGAATACGCCGATGCAGTGCCGCGGCTGGCATATGTGCAGGGTGTGTAACTGCACAGGGCCGCGCGTGTTTGGGGCACCGCAAGCGAAGCGAGCAAAACATTTTTTGGCAATAAAAATCATTTGAATTCTTTATTTGCATTTTCACTTCAATGGATGGGTCATACAAATCAGCATATGGGTCATATCTCGCATAACACTAAATATTACATAGGGTCCATTTTCCATAATTCTGTCGCGGGGACGGGTCTTTATGACAGAAATTTTTTTTTGAGACTCTGGGGCCCCTCGCTGAATTTTTGCACAGGGCCCCCAATTGTCTGGCCACGGCACTGCGCCGATGTACAACAATTCGAAGCGCAGTCGAAACGCAAATAAGAATGCATACTGCAGAGAGAAAAACTCTATCAAACATGCTTGTTAGAGCGTAGAGCATTGGTAGAGCTCTACCAAACGCAAAAAAATTGCGTATACACTATAGAGTTTTTTAGCAGAGCGCGTAGAGTGGGTGTAGAGAGCATGTGTAGAGCTCTAGACGGTGTATACTCTTCTCTACGCATCTCTACGCGAGAGTTTTCTCTAGCTCTACGAAAAAAACTCTATAGTGGACACTAGGCAAGTTTACAAAAACTCCTCTTGCATGATACAACCGAGATGAAAATGTATAAGCGATTTACAGGGTAACGATTCAGTAAAGACCCATTTTAATAATTACATGCTGTACTTATTTGTGTCTACGGGAACATTGTACGGGACCTCCGACTCTAAAGTACCACTTTGGTAGGCACTGACCATATTTTTAAAGCCTTGTTTAGGATTTGATTAAGGGAACTTGTAGACAATTGGAGGCCCCCAGGAACCAGAGGCCCGGGGCGGACCGCCCCTTCCGCCCCACCCTTAGTCCGCCACTGACTCGTTGTCTAGTGTTATTAATGTTCTCGTGCTAGCAGTGGGTACCGATGTACTGCTTATATATACAGAATAATTTTCTATTTTAAAATTTAAATTCCCCAAAAACCTTTAATTTTTGTTGTTCGACGTCTCTTCTGCTCAGCAAGCTTTCTATTTGTCAGACTAGAAATGATGTTCCTGTTTCAATTTCAGACGAGATTGTCCAAAAATGTGACTATATCAATTCTACGCCAACCGATATAAGCGCGTTTTTTCGCAATCCCCGTTTGGCCGTAGATATTTATATTTTTAATTCTTTTGTTTATACTTATACACACTTTTTATTTCATTTTGTTTAAGCTCTACTAACATTTTGCTAAAGTAGTATAGAAATCTACTATAAACGCTACGCTGACGCTGGGAACGAATAGTCATCTGAGCATGGTGGTCATGGAGGACATCAGAGACCGCGGAACCTTATTTTAACTGGGGTTGCGAAACGGTTTTTTGTCAACTTCTGATTTTATACCGCGATAGTTCTTTCTCTGCCGCCTGGATGATGGTATTTGGTAAGACTCCGAGCAAAGGTACAGTACCTTTACTTGGAGAAGAGAGTGTTCTAGTTACTTGCGCTGAGTGAAAGCAAAGTTTTAGTACCTTGCACGGAACTGTTTTTTTATTATAAAATCGATTAAAGTTCATAGGAATTTAACGAGGGAGTGAGACAACAATAGTTTTGGGTGCCATTTTTTTTGTATGGGATTTTGCTTATTTAGCAGTGCATTACTATATGCCAATGATCATGAAGAAAAAACGTCGTCGAAACCATATATTTTTCAAGCGTTCATTCGAAGTGTAATATTACATCGAAACTGATTCATAGAAATACATATATGTACATATATGTATTCATTTGTTGGCTTTTGTTTTACTAACAGCCATTCTAGACGTTTGACCGAATCTCCCGCTGATCTGTAAACACTTGAAAAGATTCGACGATGGTGCGAACGCAAATAATCTTTGATAAAATGGTTATGAACAATTATTTATTTGTAATTTAATAGCAAAATTTTAAATTCGGTAAAGAATAAATGTAAAATTAATTTTCTCTGTTAAAGAATGTTCTTTACAACTATCGAATTTAAAAATGTACATATATAATTTTCTTACAATTTTTAAAAAAGTAACTCAAAATTTGCTTTTTTGGTTTCAAAAACACAGGGGTTGCGGCGCCACCCCGCGAAATTATCAGGGGTTGCGGCCGCAATCGTTGCAACCGCACTTCCGCGGTCCCTGGAGGACATTCTATAATTTTCAGCATTTTGAAAAAAAAATTTGTGAGCCAGAATCCTTTTAGATTGCATATGCGTGAAGATCTGAAAGTAAAAAACTTCTGTAAACATACAAACTAAGCTCTCCTAGGGTTATCCTAATATACTTCACGGTGAACTCATATCGGTACATGGACCGCTCCAAGATAGAAGCAAGTGAGGGAAACGTAGTCTCGCCGCAGTAAACAGGGTGCCTACAGCTTGCACCTTTAAGAATTAAGTAGGGACTACAATAACAAGCGAATTTATATCATTTTAGACAGCCAGGCAGCTATTAAATCAGAAAAGAACCAGCCCAAACCACTTTAGAGCTGCCAACGCAACCTTAATGAGCTGGATATTCTCAATGCCTTGTCCTGATTTGTGTTCCGGGTCATTAGGACTTTGAAATAAAAAAAAACCGAACGCCCGAGCCCATCGGGTACGATCCAAAACCGGCAAGTGCGATACCCAACAGTTTGGTGAAAAGGCTCCCAAACGAACGGACACTGATAAAATATGCCGAAAGTTGGAGGTTCACACCTAGTCTGGTGGACTCCAAGCAGTTTCTTTCTATGCCGTTTCGTAACGCAGTCAGATAGCTTTTGGAACGTAGTTAAGATGTCAGAACACTAGTCGGCTTTCTTATCATACACTGCGTTCTAAATGACTCCGTATGGAAAGTTGGAAATGCAAAAGACTCAACCTGAAGGCTTTGTTTCTAGGAGGAAGAGTCTCCCATTCATGTTCAGGGTTTCTGTCACTCTCCGTCGATATAAAGCAGTATGGTCTCCTTTTTTGCACAGCCTTGCTCTAATAGACATGTGTAAGCTAACTAGTTCTTGGGCCCACTGCAGAGCTTGCTCAAACTATTCATCCTACAAAGCTAAAGTGCCCAGGTTGCCAAGAGTCAGGCGCGGATTTAAGGGGGGGGGGGGTCACGGGGGTCATGACCCCCCCCAAAAGCGCTCGCTGTTTAAAAAACAAAATTGATCCAACTAAAAAAACAAAAACAAAAAATAACCAAACGTCCAAAACCGACCCAACTTTTTTGCAAATTAAAGTAACGACCTTAAAGAATGACCTTCAAGGTCAACAGATATATATTTTGATTTGTAAACTCTGAAGTTAGCTGCACTCACAAGAAAGGGCGCGTCTTCATCAAAAACACATTAGGGCACGTTTTCTGCCCTACTCCGCTCAAATTAGGAACAATTAAAGAAATTTTTCCCACAGCTATGAGACCGGTGCCAAGTGAAGGATATGCGTTGTCTAGGCATGATTTTCACAACCTCCAGTTCGAAAAAAGGGTTGTTTTTGAGAAATATGTGAATTTTATAGTTTTTTCGCCTTTTCTCTATTTTTAAGAGAAACTATGCATTTTGGTCAAAATATCAAAAGAGCAAAGTTATAAGGCATAAAATTTCCTGCAAATTTTGCCTTCACTGTTTTTTCGAATTCGGCATTGTTTCGCCGGTAGAGCTCGTTTTGCGCCTTTTTTCAGACTCTGTTGATAAATCAAAGCGTCCAAAGAAAAGCCGTTGAAAAACTGCAACTACTACTTTGATCTCATTTAATTTTTTATATAAATGCATAATTTTGGCTCAAAATCTAAAAATGGCGCAAAACGGCCTCCATCGGCGAAAATATGCGGAGTTGGGAAAAATTGTAAAAGTAAAATTTGTAGGTAATTTTATGCTCTCCAACTTTGATATTTTCACCGAAATGCATAGGTTCTCCATAAAGTAGAGACTTCACTTGGCACCGGTATCATAGTTGGTGGAAAAATTTCCTAAAAACGGCGATTTTTTGACTAATTTGAGCGGACTACGTTTGTTTTTAATCCACGAGAAAATTCGGTTAGTTTTGTTCGTTTTGTTAATTTTGTTTTTGTCACTAAAAAAGCCTGTTTCGACGCTTCGCTCCCAGGAACGTTCCTCACGAACTTTGTGGATGTGGTGGGGTGGTACCTCTCATCAACCCCACTACAGTGCCGCGGCCAGACAATTTGGGGGATTTGTGGAGAGTCCAAAAAAAAAAAATTCGCTCGCTTCGCTCGCGCATTTTTCTTCATACAAACCCGTCCCCGAGACAGAATAATGGCCCATATGCTGATTCCCGTGGCCCATACTCATTTGTGTGGCCCATTCTCAATGAAGTAAAAATGCAAATAATGAATTCAAATGATTTTTATTGCAAAAATTTTTTTCCCTCGCTTCGCTGGCGGGGCCCCAAAATCACGGAGCCCTGTGCAGCTGCACATCCTGCACATATGCCAGCCGCCGCATTGCCGCACTACCTCTTTCATCCACAAAGTTCGTGAGGAATGCTCCTGTGAGCGAACCGTCAAAATAGGCCCTTAGGAGTACAAATTTTTTCTCGCCACTTTTAATTCCGTGACCCCCCCCCCAAAATAAAATTCTAGATCCGCGCCTGAATCAAGCACATAGGATATGATGTACACATTGATGATATTTTATAAATTCCGAGTAAACATCGTGCATCGTAAATTAGTTCACAATCTAAAAATTAATTTAAAATTTAAAAATCTACTCAAAACTACATTTACGTTGTTAGCTTCGTCTTCATTCATATAATCTGATTATAATTTTAAAAAAAAATTCCTGCGTGTCTTCACTGTCTTTGATAATAATCTTGCAACCATCACAATATTGTACCATTATCAGATCGATGTTCCTAAAACAAAATTTTGTTCTTCATAGCTGACCTAACACTAGAAACTTGACCCACTGATGCTAACTTACAGACAACATTATCTTGATACTTAGTAATCCACGATCAGCATAGTTTTCAGTTAATAAGACCTTTAAAAGGTTTTGGTTAGGGCTGACTAAAGTAACTTAATTTCTTAAAGTAGTTATAACTAAAAGCGTTCAATCATCACATACTCTTAATAGTGCCATGATTTGCAAGTTTGGATTGTAAAATATGGCATTTCACATTAAAACCGTTACACGAAAATTTTATAAGATATTTTTAATATTTGCCTGATCAGTTCCAAAATTTGCATGATCAGTTCTACAATCAATAGCCTTATGAGTAACGCCTCTTCATGGTTATAAATTCTGCTAAGAACACTACAAAATACTGCCATGAATATTAAGTGTAAAATTTGGTTTGATTTTGAATTTTTTTTTTTACATAGCAAAGACATAGAATGTTGACTTATTGTGACTAAAAGCGATTCTAGAAAAATAAAAATAGCATAACTTATTCATCACCCTTTTAAAAAAGTTTTACCAAACATGGCGCTCTACCACCAACGTACGAGCAATTTCCACAATGTTAAAAAAAAAGCTTCTAGGTAAAAGTGATCTGGAGCCTATAAAGTGTAAAGTAAGTAAGTTTAACGCAAAACCCACACATAACTATTCCATGACGTCATCAACTTCAATAACATCCGCCCAAGGGGGGCTTATGCTCGGCTCAATTCGCCCAGCTCCCAGCCCAGGTAGTTACCATTAAGCGGTCGTACTGTTAAGACGGAAATTAAAAAAAGTGAAGAGGTGAATAAACAACGTGAAAAAGTAGTTGCCGCAGTTTTGTTACGGTTCAGTTGCAGCCCTGCAATTTGCCATAACTACATACTGGGTCCACTTTTTTTAATAGTATGACATTATATCGCACCGGAGAAACACCTGAATCTTCGATCTTCGTGCTGCTTGGAAATGCGTTGTGTTGTTAATGTGCAAATTTATGGAAGTGACTCAAGCCCAGAATAAAAAGATCAAAAAAATAACGTTCAATTCAATCATCAATCAAAATTGTTTAAAAGTAGAATTGCGTATCAGAAAGTGAATATATTTACACAGTTCAGTAGGTAAGAGAATTCCTCGTTACCTGTTTGTTGTTTGCTAGAATTGTGGTACACAAGACTCTGGCAAATAGTATGTATATCGCCCGCCCGCGATTCGACTTATGCAACCACCAGATTCAAGTGCCCAAAGTTAGAGCTATCCGCGTCTGCGCACACCGAACGAAAGAGTTGGGCGTCAATAAAGCCAGAAACTTGCCGCGATCGCGCTAGTTTTACCTTTTTGTTGCGGACGATCGATTTTTTCTGTTGTTTGGAATTTTGCGCGGGATTTTGAAATTTGGGTGAAGCCTACGCTTGAGATTGAAGTGAAAAAAAAATTAAATCGTGGGATTGCAAATGGCACTTCTTACTTTAGTTTGAGCAAAAAATATTAAAAAAAAAACCTTAAGATAAATTCGTTTTTCAGTTATGACCGAGTTTTGAATGTAGACCAATGGATATATATTCATTCGATTTTTTTTTATTTCAATGAAGTCAAATTGTTTTTGGGAAATAATGTAATTTTTTATTGGTATAATGGTAATGAATTGTTTGTGCAGGTTGTAAATGAATAATCGAAGCGGAATTGTTTGCTATTTTACATCAGACGAATTCTTAAACGGGAATATATAATTCTATTTTCATATTTCACAACTTTTGTTCTGCATTGCCTGTTTTTATTAGCTACTGACGCAATTGAATCAATACAGGATTTCCCCAAAGAATTGATAGACTTTCTAGCCACCTTCGATCTATTTTAATCTTTATTTTAGATCAGTTAAGTTAAGGAAATGTCTGAAAATTAAGTGAATTAACAGGTTTTACTCTTACGACATTCTGTAAATGTTAGGTCTACTGTAGAGCTTGTTTAAGTCAAACCTAAAGCGCACGGGACATCAATAGTGCATTAGTTCTAAAAGACGACCGCGGTACTCTCAGACCCTGTACCAAGTCTTATAATCTAGTTTTAGAAGAAGACCATATTAAAAAGTGTACTGCACGAGCAGATTTTGAGAGACTATATTACTTCATTTTCGAAAGTTGAGAACTCGGTATTGGTTTTACGCATTTGAAATGTTTGGACTGAGTAACAAGTTGAAGTAACTAAATAGTATTGGACAGAGTAATTTTGAATAGAAAATACAATATACCAAGACAAAAGATGGTCCGACTTCATATCAAAGGTTTTGAAAGGGCAACGCTTTGCTACCTCACTCGTGTAATATCTCTATACAAGAATATGCCAGTTTCATTTTCAATGTTTTAAAATCCAGCCTGTCAACTAATCGCAATACCTGTGATTCCTGTGAAGAAAGGGTTTCCAAATGCGCGGTATCAGATCCTAGCCAAAGCCAGATAATTGAAAAGACAATGTTCGGCTGCCTCTCTGGGTCGCTACTTCCCATAGATATGACAGTGGGATTCTAGATCTGGCCGCATGTTGGTGTCCTGTTATGGTCGGCACGATTCTCATCAAAATCCCAACATTATCAGGAAGTCGCTTGATCTCTGCTTGTTGCAGTAAGTTAGTCTTGGCGCAAGAAGTTAAACTCCTACCCACTAAGGTGCGATCCTGTACCTCCTAGCCAAGGAATTGGGCTCCTTTTGACAGATTTCGATCAGCTTAGAGCGTTATAGCGCTTTAACGCCATTTGGCTATACTCTACAGTATTACGCTTGGTCCTGAACCCAGGTTCGCCTGCATTTCTGGGTAGGCCTTGAAGATTACCAGCAGTGCCGCACTGGCATATTAACGTATTTAACATTGGAAATAAAACTCCAGCGTTATCTCTGTATAGGTCTACGTCACAATTCTTATTGGGACGTAGGTTCTCCCATTCCTCTCTGGTGGGGATCTGAACATCGAAACATGGGTTGAAATTGAGTTTCGATGCAAGGACAGAGCAGACGTTATACCATTCCCAGTCGTAGAGAGAACAGTATATTACAAAATCCGTAGCTCTTTTCCAACCAGCAGCCCCCTTCTCGTAGTCTCAGGGCCATGCAAGCTATGACGCAGCTAGTTATAAATAGAGTTTTTAATGAAAATCATAAAAGGAAACAAGTATAACTTGCAAACCGATGGAAACCACTCAGATCTTAATAAATCCTTCACAATTCTAAACTAGTCAGAATTTATCACAAGAAATATAATAATGAAATTGGCACTTTGGGACGAGTACTTTTTGAATCAAAGTATATCGTGATTTGGATCGATCGCTTTTTTCGGTCGACCGATCGGGTTTTCATTATATTTCGAGCTATTCAATTCAGAAAATCAATCTTTGTAGGGTCTGGTAGGCAAGATAAATATCCCATAGAGGAACATACTCGGAAACTCCTTGCGATAGGGACAATGGGATGTGGTACACCAAGCTTCCGCTGGAAGGATATCCTAGACCAGGACTCAAAGATTGTTATATGTTACAAAAAGGTTCCGCAGTAGACTATGATGATCCTGGGATCGAATTCCAATATCCTTTCTCCACGGGGAAATCCACACCCAAAATATTTCATATAGACCTAATAACGCAGAAGGGCCGCACACAAGCATGGGTGTTCATTTGAAAACTAAATATATTATATTGGAGCTATTAAGAACTTATAACTATATAGCCTAAGGTTTTTAAACCCCATCCGACTAGCATTTCAAAAGGGGATTGTCTCAGGGACTTGCCAATAGAAGAATTTCCCCGTAGGTTCCTCATGAGGACCCCATGAAGCAATGGGGCCTGTCAAAAGGAGGCTTCTCATGAACACCTCCAAATAAAAATCGGCGATACTGAAGTGAGGTATGCCTCAGTTTCTCATAAGGGCCCTATGAGACAAATCAAATGAAATGGGACAAACATTTGCCTTACGTATTCGGAAAGCTTTTAATTAATACCTTTAAGCTTTAGCTTAATTCATACAAAGCTTTAATTTTTGTTGTTATATTGTTCATATTTCAGGAAATTATGTTGGTGACCATGAACGGTGTTATTCAACATGCTCAATAGACCGGTTCTGGTTCGATCCCAAAGGTCAAGCAGCATTGTAAGTGATTAGTACTCAGTTGGGAGACCACGACACTCGCGTTTAAAAATACATATAAAGTTTTAGAAAACGGTGCCGTTATTACTCACATATCCACGTCGAAATTCTCAAATAAATAAATTGACCGATTAACATTTGAACGGTTATCTGTTCCCGTGTTCCCCACCCACAATCATTATGCTCCGCCGCCCTTCCTTTCTGTTGCTACTTAAATGTGGTCGCATTGCCCCATAACCAAGTGTTTAAACAATTTTATTTTAAAATAAGACGCACGCAAGCTTGTTACTACAGAAAAAAAGACCCATTAAAGTATAGCCTTTAACTCACGGATCACCTGAATTTTTTTTTGGAAAACTGATTTTAAAATATTTTCGTCTATGCCGTTGCGTGGATTCGAACCAGGAAACTCTGGGATGGTGCCTTTACCTCTCGGCTGTCGAAGCCGGCCAAAGACTGTCCAAACAAGCAAAAAATGTGGTTTGAAGAAATGCATTACCGGTTTTACCGGTGTTGGCCATCCTGGCAATCCTGCACCTTGAGCCTTTGCATGGTTAATCCACGGTAATGATAGAGGATATGTTGAGCAGCCTCTACTACTTTTGAACTTCTTGGGTAAAATGGGGAGAGACCATGCCCGAAACTTTGGAGGTATAGCCGATATCTCCCGTAAGTGATGGGGTGCTCCGTGATGTCATATCTTACTTTTCCGCGGTCGCTTTTGATTCATTGTTTTTCAATAGTTCATCGTCTCTTAATATACACACCCTATGTCGTTTTCTTCTTGGCCGGCATCGTGCCACAGTTCTTCATTTGAAATTCTATCTTGCCAGCGGATTTTTAGGATACGACGTTAGCATCTGTGCCGGCCGTGCAGGCCAAGAAAGGTAGACGACCAAATCAGGCGAAGGAAATGGAATTGGATTGGCCACACCTTGCGACACGAAAACGATAATCTAGCCAAACAGGCCCCTGACTGGAATCCGCAAGGATCCCGTCGAGTCGGAAGACATACAACAACGTGGGAGAACCCTATTATCAGAGGCCGCAACAACTGGAAGATCCTGGTCAGCGCTAAGAGCTGTCGCGCAAAACAGAGTCCGCGGGAGGGCAACTGTTTCCCCCTATGTCCCATGAGGGATTAAAGGAGTAATTCGTTAGTTAGTTTGTCGTTTTCCACTCTACTGTGGTGTGGCAGCACGAAACCTGCCATCACACAGTTTTCGGCTCTTCATCTATGAACTCAGGGTCATGAAACAATAAGCATGCCTTCATTCGCTAGCCTGTCTACTGAGGATCAACCATATACGACTTACGCTGCTCCGTCGGATGTGGTTCTATATGGGCGATATGCCTTTAGAACCCTAATCAAGTATATGGGCCTTATTTTTTCCCAAAAGCCGCTCTACCCACTACTTCGCATGGCCGAAGACCAAGAAATAGCATAAGCTGAAGGGTGCCGTTTTGCAATCGCCCTCGTGAATGATCTTTACGTAAGTTATGGTAGTATGGTTGGAATGTCTTTATTCCCAGCATCTTAGTCTTATTCTGATACCGGATTATTTTTCCTATTTTAAGCTTTGAAACTTCAAAGAAAATGTGTCCAAATGCATTTTGTCTGAGCCTAGGCTGACCCGGATAACTGCAAAGAAAATGTACGGTTGTCTCTTTAGTTCGTTCATCCAACCTTTACAGAAGACTGTTTTGAATGGAATTTTCAATCTGATCGCATTGATCAGTGAGTGAGATCACGTGATCTCTACTTCCTATAGTCAGTTCCTAATCTTGGCGCCATGATTTTAAACTCTTCCATCTTGCTTGATTTACAGAGTTTTAAATTTTATGTTTCTCATGAATCGTGGACTCCTTTCCATGCCTTTTTTTTTTTATCTATTATCCGTGGACTAAAATCAAAATATCTCAAAAACGGTTACTCTTACAAGAAAAAGTTATAAAATATTTTTTGTAGGAAATTAACTAAGCTACAAACTTTATTCAAATAATTTTTCTCTAAAAGTGAGCATTACTGAGATATTTTCGAAAAATCGCTTTTGGTGACCTTTGACCCGCGTAAAATCGTATCGTATCTTCTTTTTCACGCTAACTACTTTGCCAGTAAGAGGGTTGTTGGGAAGCCCTTTAGCGGACGCTTTATCCACTATGCTCTTCAAATGTAAATTGAAACTGAGTCTCTGGTCGATCCCTCCCAAGTACCTGAGCGTATTCAAAGAGTGGATGAACTACAGTCTTTCTGTTTGTTTGTCAGCCCTTCTTCCGTTTTGTGTCCAGCAAGAGGCAGGTTGGCACGTTTGCTTACATTTCTAACACATTAAAGGTAGAAACAGAATGGCACGGAGACCGTGGCGGAGTCCGCCGCTCAGAGAGTTTCCCATACATTTAATTTCTCCCCAGGCGGCGCGGACAAATTAAATGTATGGGAAACTCTATGAGCGGCGGACTCCGCCACGGTCTCCGTGCCATTCTGTTTCTACCTTAAGAGACCACAGAATTCGTTAGCAACTGCTCCGTTTAGGAAGTATAACTTTAGTAGGTTATTCATTATAATGCACAGGAGTCGCCTGACCACAAATCACATTTCTCAACCAGAGAACTTTTATGCTGATTGACATTAACATTTCCATATATTCAGATGAAGGCAAAATTATATCTAAATAGGAGAAATTATCTTAAAATTATGTAAACGAAATAATTCTAACTTGACAAGGTAAAATAAAATAACTCTTTTAAACAAACAATTCAACTGAATCAAAACCCGTGCAATTAATTATAAACCAGTAGTTGTAGGCTGCTGCTCTATGCAGTGAAAAGGCTTGTCCGGACGCAACCAACCGAGTAACATAACCTTCACTATAATGCACCAGAACAAAAACACCTCAGTCAGTCAGTGTTTACCTAGTATACATTTTGATATAAAAAACTCACATGAAACTCACAATTATTTGCAATTTTCTCATTTTGAAAATGAGGAAAAAACAACACGTATTAATCATTTCTCTGAAAGTTTTCGTACACACATTAATTTTCTAATGTTTATGGATTATAAAATTTGCACGCATTTTATTTCTCACGCGAAATCTTCAATTAATTCAATAAATTTTTAATTAAATGAAAAAAAAAATAATTTTCCTTCCGAATTTTGCATAACAATTAAAGTTTGTTGTATTTCCTACTTCTCCCGTTTTTAAGCTCCATTTGTGGCTTTCAAGCGTGCAATGTTTGAGCAAAAAAACAAAAAATAATGGTGATTCCTCGAGTTTCGTGAATGTTGAAAATATTAAACAGGTGCTAAAACTATAATTAGTCGAAACTCGCGAAACAATGGATGCTGATCTCAGGTACAACTTGAATGATAAGCGGGAAAAAATACAAGCGATGGAATTAAGTAAATTCATACACCAACTCTCAAAATTTTTGTGGTAACATGAGAAGTCGCCATTGTACGAAATTTTACGCGGAAAAGGAAATTTTTTTTCTACCTCGAAATCAAATCCAATAAAAAACTTGAACAATTTTTTTCCTACAAATAAAATTCAAGTTTGATGTAAAAATTTGCTTTTTCTTGCAGTTAAATATTCTCAGTTTGGTTTTAACGACTTAAAAAAATCTTTCGAAAAAAAATTGTTTATCTTTGTTTAATGATTAATTTGTATGCGTGTGCAAGGTCGCCTCGAAGTTTGGCCAGGTGGTTTATGGTGTGCTTAAGAAACGCTTTTAATAATCTACTTTACTACTTTATATTTATGCTTATTCCAGTTGATTTTTAGGAACTTCTGGGAGAGGCTTTAAAATTTATAATTATGCTTATTTTTTTTAGATAAGTTACGGTCGCGTGCCTTTCGGACTTTAGTCACATCTTTATTGGTGGATTTGTCGCCTGATCTTCTGTTATATAATAAAGTGATAGATAATAAAGAAAAACACACAAAATATTACGCAACTTTGTTTAAAACGATTTAAACTAGAATATTTTGATCGTAAATGAACTTATTTTGTTTTAATTTAAATATATAATTCAGAATTTCTTCGCATAGGTTTATGCTTGAATAGATTTTATCTTGCAGGTGGTTTTCTAAAGTAGGTTTTTTTTCATCATCATCACGTGGTTTTTAAGTATTTATTTACCTAACATATAACACCAAACAGCAAGAGTTCATAGAAGCGTGCACCACTAACAAATTAGCAGCCTTAAAAAATATCTAGAATACATATCTGGGCGAAATACAGCGAAGGAAACATTGCCTCGGATCGTTGCCGTCTAGGTGGGAGTTTTCATGAGCTCGAGTTTTCATAGCCCAACCTCCTTTAAACCTACAAAGCTGTTCTTCATTAACAGGGGTCAGACACTCAGCTATACCCCAGTTGGGAACAGAATTTCGGGGCGTAGCCAGCGGTAGGGCTCCCCCGAAACTCTGAGACACAATATTGCAAATTTTGAATTTTTAGAATTTTGAATGTCAAAGAGTTCGGAAAATTTTGAATTTCCATTTTCGAATTTCCTAAATTTGCATTTTCGAAATTTTCCCGTTTCCCTAATTTTTAAATTTTCCAATATGCTCACAACTCCAAATTCAAAATTTTCAAATTCGGAATTCCCGAAAATCGATACTTTCCCATCGCCAAAACCCGCGAACCCCAACCCAGTTTTTGATATTATTGTTTATGAACGAATCGAATCGGAATGAAACGCGCACAAGGCCAATTTTTCAAAAAATCAAGAACGAATGAATTGAAAGGTGCATTTTGTCTTTACTGACAGTCGGGTGTGAGGGGACGTAGGAGAGGAGGGTTTAGATGGTCGGTGGTTGAACCGTCAAAGGGGTGGTTGTTTGGGGTACCCGTTGGGTGTACTACAAGAATAAATTGTTTTACATTCAGATGTCTGTTATATCCCTCTAGCCCCGGGGTTATGGGGCCTTGTGCCCATTGAGAACTATCAACCTGCAAAATTTCAAGAAAATTAGCCGAAAGCCATTTTCCACGGGGTCCTTTCTGGAAAATCTTGGATCATCTCAAAAACAGCGGTGTGCTTACTTGCAGCAGTTCAGAAAAGCTAGTTCAGCGTCAGTCTTTTGGTTTGTGACAGAGTTTTCAGTTTCACGCTTCGTTTGTCAGTTCGACTGCAAGAAAAATCGTGTGATTTGGCATCAGTAGTAAAGCATGTTCACGAAATTGTGGATACGTTTCAAGAAGAACGTAAAAATGCATTCGGGGAAATTTTTAGAGCAGCTGAAAAACTCGCGAAAGAGCCATTCGATATGGAACTCAAAGTTCCGAGACTCACGTTGAAGCAAACAGCTCGTTTTAATTGTCAAACAGATTCTGTTGAAGCGTACTTTCGTTCTGCTATTTTATTCCTTAGCTCGATACGCTGATTCAGAATTTTTCAGACCAATTTCTTAATGATATCCTTTCAAGCTTACAGATACTTCTCCCTGGACTTACCGAAAATGAAAAAGTAGATTACTTGGATCATCTTGCTCCAAACTTCAATGATCGAGTATCAGAATCCGCTGTAAGAGCTGAATGTAAATTGTGGTATGAAAAATTATCAGAACTCGAGAAAGATGCCGAGGTTTTGGAAGCTTTCGATTTTTGTGACCCGAGCGGATTTCCAGCAATCAAATATATTTTAACAGTGTTGACACTCTTCAGGCCACAACGGCAAGTGTGGAGAGGTCATTTTCGAGACTGAAGAGAATCAAAACTTATATACCAAACTCGACTGAGAGACTCAGTGCACTCGCCGTACTGTCAATCCATGGGAGCTTAGGTGTTGATCAGAATGAGGTTCTCGAGATTATGGCAGCAAAGAAATCTTGAAAATTGAAATTTTGAATTTTTGCTTTGATCAACGTCAATAAGCAAGCTTTTTTTTACTTTTAATAATTCTACTTCAATAATAGAATTATCCATTAACCCCCCCCCCCCCCTAGTAACGAAGATTTCTAACTACGTCCAGGCCCCCGCGGGCCAAATTTCTGGCTACGGCCCAGAATACCAGTACAAAGTATTCGCATTAAATGCATCTCTCTTGCGCCTCTGTGAGATCCGTGAAGCTATGCTTTCATCGTTAATAATGAATGGTTTATCACATGCATTGAGATTGCATGAGTGGTAACCCTGCTATATCTTGAAATCCAGGTATATATAAACGCCTCTTGAGTAAGAGAATTGCCGTTCTCCATCGATGTAGCAATATGGCTTCGAATCAACTTGATTATGAAGTTGTCGATGTTATTAACGAATGCCTTATCCTAGAGAGCATAGTTAACGCCAACGTAAAAGTTATTAAAGTTTGTCCATACAATAAAAGGATATGTTGAACCATACTGGGCAACCATAGATCAAAATCGGTCTACGGTCTGACAAAGGCCTGATAGCTTATTACCTTGATTCGTGAGCTTAGGTGTTTGCTTTTACAAACCATTTTTGTTGTTTGAAAGGATTCGTTTGCCTCAGTAGTTTCAATATTTACCATTCTACTCAAATAAAATTATTAAACCAGCCAAAGCCAAGGTATTTCACTTTTGATTTATTTTCGAGTGACTTCTCCAGAATTATTCCAAATTTAGTTTTTCAAAATACTTTTCAAATGGTGTGAAACTCTGTTTAGAGGATTCCGTAAAAGTATCGATTCGTATTTACTAAAATTGATCTTCAAGTTTCAATCATCACGTTGCAGAAGCATCTGGATATCTCTGATTACAAATAGCTCGTCCGCATACGCTAGACTGAAGCGAAGTGAACTTACGATCACTTTTGAAGGGCGCCGATCGTATCTTCATCTTGAGTGCCTCCGTTTAGAGCATATGTAGCTTAAAAACATGAGCAAAAAGCTAAAAAACCAACAATATTGCTAAAAAACCAAGAATATTGAGATTTTTCCTACTCTAGTTCTTGTTCTTTGTAGCTTTGTACCAATAAAAAGAATACACATTTACCTAAAAGGTGAGCGTAATTATGTTGCTCTGCGATAATTAGCCTAGAAGTTATTCAAGTTTAAGTAAATTTAGAAAAAAATAGTTTATACCCTGTATCTTAGTGGATGGTGAGGATAGCTCCCCTCTCTACAAAAAATTTTTCTCCAAATATATCCAGGAAAGACCCCTGAAAATATTACCCATGTTATCCGACAAACTTTTGATTATGTGTTCAACTATTTTATGGTAAGACTTATCGTTTAAGAAATATTTGCAAAAAATTGATTTTTAGACCTTTTGCCAAAAAATTGAAAATTGAAATTTTTTATTTTTTTCAAAGTCCTAAAATGGGCATTTCAAGTAAAGCAACGAAGTATTACTAACAAGAAAGTACATAAAAAAACCTACAAATAAAAAAAAATTTTTTACCGTACGATGATTTGGCATAAAATGGCGGCAATTTTAATATTTTTCGAAAAGTGCCAATTTTTGCCGTAAAAATCGAGATTTTTTTTTGAATTTTCAACCACGTACTTATAGCATCAAAATACATATTTTCTCCAATTTTTATCAAAATCCGACTATTTGCCCGTTATTTATTGCATTTTAAGTAAAATAAAACAAAATTTCATACATTTTGGTTTTTTGAGGTTAGGATCCATTTTTAAAGTATTTATACCGAATCAGTTCAATAGTCATTCATTCACGAGTATTTTTAAATTTTTTTTATTTTTCTACGACCAACAGAACTGGAGAAATTAAAAAAATTGTGTAGCAATGCACTCAAAATGCATCAAAAATGGACATTTATGAATCTTGCAGCACAAGACCGATTTTGCAGAAATTTTTTTTTCGATTTATCTTAACATATGTAAAGAAAAAAAAACAAAAAAATCCAACTTCCCAACTACATTATAACTTCCCTTTTTTTGTTTAATTTCCCTCTACTAACATCATATCTAAGTAGAATGTCTAAATATTAATGTCTAGTCGGAAATATAGAAGAAAGAAGGGTTCAGTAACACCCTTCATTAGGTAGGCCCATTGGATATTCCCGTCCTAGAACCGATTCTAGAAAACCTCAACCAAACTATGCCTCGTTTTGGTGAGTCCGATTTGGTTGCTCTTGATGTCTCCAAGGCATCTCATCCCCATGGCCGTTTCTGGCCATTTCGTTGCGGAGTGCAGCTGTGTTGATTCGAGCCTGATCAGCGGATACAAAGCTTTTCAGCGTTGTAATGCGCTCTCGGAGCACCATACCAACAAGATAGTGATCTGAGTCGAAGTTGGCACCTCGGTACGTTCGTACCGTCATCAGACCCGAAAGGTGGCGGTGGTCTATCAACACATGGTCTATTTGATTGCGAGTCACCCCATCAGGAGATATCCAGGTGGCTTTATGGATATCTTTACGCGCAAATCTGGTTATTGCAACGACCAAGTTCTTACTTGCTGCCATCTCTATAACTCGCTGCCCATTGTCATTAGTGTTCTCATGCAAGCTGTGGGTGCCGACATAATGCCTGTATACGGGTTCCGGCCTACTTCTCCCAATATGATTTTTACATCATATCTGGGGAGGCATTAAGTTCCCGTTCAACTACTTCGAAGAATTCTTCTTTTTCATCGTCCGGGGACTCTTCTGTAGGTGCGTGAACGTTTATGAGGCTGATGTTCTTAAATTTGCCTCGCACACGAAGGGTACATAGCCTTTCGTTTATTGCTTTAAAGCCGATAATGGTAGGCTTCATCCTTTTGCTGACCATAAAACCTACCCCGAGCACATGGTGTTTCGTATGACTGCTGTAATATACGTCATAATCAGGTTTTTGCAAAACACCATTCCCTGTCCATCGCATCTCCTGAATGGCGGTAATGTCAGCTTTATATGTTGACAGGGTATCGGCCAGATGTTGTGCAGCTCGAGTTCTGTACAGGGTTCGTACGTTCCATGAGAAAATTCTTAAATCATTTTGCCTTATTCGTTGCCGTGGTCGTCGTCGTTTTTTCCAGTATCCGAGGCATGTTGCTCGTTCCGTAATAATGTTTTTTTCCGGGTGAGGTTATTAGCCTCACGCCAACCTTACTTGGAAGGGACTAGCCCGATCATGTTAGCCTATCCTCTCTCAAAGGATAGTTACCAGTGGCCACCGCTAGGAGGTTATGATCGCACTTCCATCAGTCCGGAATAGTTACGGCACGTGCATGTTTCAATATGGCCGCTGCGGCAAGACATATGGTAATCTGTTAGAGGTTGGTTGGTTTAAGTCTAGCATGTGTTCTAGAGTCTTGGCGATAATGGATAGTCATTAAGGAGAGTCTAAGAAGTTGGAGCTGAAGTTTGGAAGACCAAATGTCATAACTAACGTACTTTCATGTGATACGCATGTGGCCGAGGATCCATCCGTGTTTTTGAGGGCGTAGAAGGCAAATATGAAGTATTGGTATTCCCTACCATCAGACGTAAAGAAATTTGACTTTTTTCAATGCTAAGCTTTTGGAATTTTTCTTAAACTTTCAAAAAAAGCTTTTGCATCTGGATGCATACGTCCTCGTTAAGAACCCATTTCAGTACCCCAGTAAATGTAGTTTTCTCCCGTCATATTACGGATTAGCTGACATCACAGCTGTTTTGTAAGGTCTCATCATCTTGTTAATCTATTAACTATTGTTTCTCTTGACATACGTAAGAATAATGAACGCATCTACGCCTTATTTAAACAATATTTATATGTCAAATTAAAATTTTTCAAGATGACAAGCTTGAGAAAAGTGCAATATTTATTACATTTTGAACCCTTTTGAAATTTTTATTGTTTAAAATTATACTTTTTAATTTCATGATATGAGTGAAAACGTGTGATAAAGAGGAAATCTTCTGTGGGAGAGTGTGGTATATGGGAACTTTTCTACTGTCATGAAAAATTCATAGTTCATGGAAAAATACATAGTATGTGCTGATATCAAAGCATTTGTTTGGATTTGTTACTACAATATATCTGCCTACGTAGGTGCTAAATACTCAAAAAAAAAAATTAACAATGGCATAAATAATGTTTTCTTGACGTCTTCAATTATTATTAATTTAATTATTTACTTGTGTATGCTTCATTAGTTATCTGTCAAAAAAAAACAAATTGTATAGAGACGACTTGAAGTTGTTGCTAACAACAATCTTCTTAAGCATTTCTGATTTCCTTTCAAAAATAACTCCGAAAAGCAATTACATTTTTTTTTTGCTCTAACCAAACCCGTTCGAAACGCACTCTTGAAAGATAAAATCTTCGTTCATTTATTTGAAATAAGCCCAGAAAACACCGCAAAATCATTTGACCCGTGGAGTAATTAAAGCAAGAGGAAAAGAAATTAGACCAATTTAAAGATCTCTTAATGACTTCTGCTGTAATTAAGCCATTGCAGGTTCACAAGTCATTTTTTCCAGTTTTCTCTATTGTCTTGCTTGTCATTTACAGAGATGCGCCTTTTGATACCCTCTTATATCCCATACGACTTTGTCTCACCTCTGTTCGTCTGGGCTAGTGATGTTTGAGAGTGAAGACGACGATGAACAAAAAAAAATTTTTTAGATAGAGGAAAAATCCATAAAACAACTTGTTCCAAGCTTCGAGTCCATAAAAAAAAAATATTTCAACATTGCCATACCTTAGAGATGAAATCATCTTTAATTCGACGAAAACACTATCTCAAACACCACCTTCAGAAACTTATACGTGAACGAGCATCAATCAGCAGATCACTGCCATGATCACAATAGTTAGTGATGATGATCAATGAGGAATGAGGTGCCATTGAACAAATGCCTGGCTCCTATCTTCACGGCTATTATTGATGACATGAGAGCGGCCATAAAGCTTTCTTCTAGTAAACAATCTTAGACTGTGTATCATCTTAAGCCAGTTCTAGTAACACACTGACATACACCTGCATTGTATCCCCACCCCCTCAGAAAGTGATCGTGTCCATCAACAGAGAGCCAACTTATTGCGAATTCCGCCGGGGCTTGGTGTTGAATTTGTCCAAGTATAATCCAAGCCCAGCACGACGATCAACAGTGCAATCCCACGGCGCTAAAACTGGTTTTTCGGTACTTATACCGCGATCTCAAGCCGTAGACTTAAGCTGCCTTTGCGTGACGTCACGACATATTATTTGCACATTAACAACCTGTCCCGCTGCCATACAATATATACACGTATATAAAGCCAAAGAGCCGAGAAGTACTACCTTGGTGTGTGGCGTATAGTTTTGACATGTTTTTAACTGCTATTTTTGGTTAGTTAGCAGATCACGTTAGTATTCAATTGGTGGACAATCGTTCTGCTGCGACGCTCGCTAATAAAGGTTTCCCGTATTTAAGTTGGAGTGCGCGTTGCGTGAACACACCGCAGTGGAAAAATGGCGAAAAAACGTAGAAATTAGTGATAAAATATTTGGAATTCTCAATTTTTATGGTTAAAAGTGTTTGAAAAAATATTTTTATTAAACGGACAATGGATTTAAAGGATATAAAAGGTGCAAAAATAACGCATGCTGGTCTATTGCAACACAATCCAGATGGAACGACTGAAACGCAAAAGATCACTCATGCTGGGCTGGTGGCCAGAAGTCCAGAGGGGACAGCAGCCAAGGGGATGAATATCCGAGGAAATGAGGACCTGTGGGTGGAGATACAGGCCAACACCTTCCGGAATTGGGTTAACGAACATCTTCGCGAAACTGGAATGCAGGTGAGTGCCATGTATTTTTAAGCAGTTGTTTTTTTTATTATTTTCTTGATAACAATTACAATGCCTCAATATCCCAAAAACCACCACGATCCAACCCAAAAATTGAAATTAAAACATTCAAATAGATCATTTTCTACACCTACTGTCCTCCTGCCTTAAAACACCACACTGTAGTGAATTTCGCTTTTTATAACCATTTTCAACGGGTGGATGATTGGCAGCCGAT
Organism: Thereva nobilitata; assembly: GCA_963855945.1. Taxonomy (NCBI): domain Eukaryota; kingdom Metazoa; phylum Arthropoda; class Insecta; order Diptera; family Therevidae; genus Thereva; species Thereva nobilitata. Next base: position 11,868,012 of record OY979694.1, on the reverse strand, counting down.
AAGGTAGAAACCTAACAGCAGTTGGTAACCGGTTGTAAATTACAAGAAATTACGTCATAACTATTTATTGTGATAATATCATGCTGCTGGATCATCGCTTTATGATTTCATCGAGCATAGGCCTTGTTTTTAGTTTAAAAGAAAACAAGGCTAAATGCTTAAAGATTACTAGAATAGATTTTCTTGTCTCTAAATAACACTTACAGGTGTAGACTAGGTCACAACGGATCAAAAGTTAATTGGAATTTCAAGGTGTGAAATATTATTTAAATAACTCCCGAAAAAAACAAACTAGAATATTTTTAGGTTTTAGTGTCAACAAGACAATTAGCGAGTTTTTATTTTTTTAGTACCCAAAACTTTACGGTTATTTCCATGTTTTTCGAAGTGATCTTGCAGAATTTTTATGAAAATTATTTCAAGCTGCCGAAAAATGTCACCTTTTTAATGGCGAGGCGTGAAAGGAGGTTATCCACGAAGGAATTCAAGTCTTTTAATAAAGATTTAAAGATAATGTTCATAATTGAGAAGACTTGTGCGCTTTTCAGTAAGAATTGGGAATGACCTGATATTCATTGAGGAGTGATCCTCTACCACCTTGAAAAGAAAGAGAGCTCCTTCTAAAGGTTTCGACCAGGTTGGATGCTATACGATGCCTTTAGAGATACTTGGCTATTCAATTACACGGTGTTGGCTCTTAGCTGTGGGTTCGTCTATATTTCTATACAAGCGCTGAAGATCACTTTCCTGCCTGGAACACACTATCAGAATTAAGCAGATAGTTGTAGTTTTGCAGGTTTAGCGAGGTTGGAAAAAATTCTAACGCCTTCACACGGCTCTTACTTCAAAGTTCGAACCATCTGTTATAAAAGTATGACATAGTTTTTGTCTCGTTGGAAGTCTGCCTATTTATTTCTGATGAGGATTTGAAGATCGAAGAATTTGTTAAGGTTATGTTTTGCTTGATGAAGTGTATGGCCCTTATTCCAAAAGCAAGAAAGATCGCTTATATGTGTTCGCACGTTTTCTTGACCTAGCAAACTGCTTCAGGTAACTTCAAGTGGCTGGAGGCTGGCTGATAACATCATGTGCTGGATCTTGTCTTCATGATCTTGAACTGATGTCCAATTCAATCAACCGGGTCACCGAACTCATTCTTGACTACCATCTAAAAATAGTACTATTAAAACGAAGTACTACACTTCATCCCGTTTCATTGGACGGTCTAGTACCGAGCCGAGCCTTCTTTTAATTTGAATAGGCTGGACTAGGCACATATTTCAAATTGCTAAACAAGAATTTCAGTGCCTAATAGAAGATACAAATTCCTCCTTCATTTGCTGGTCCGGGCCACAGTCTATGAGTCCGACATCCATCCTCGCCTTATACTTAACTCCTTTATCGACAGCACGCTCCGAAAACTGCCTTGGTGTGGCTGGACAAAATGCAAAGCTGCGCTATAAAATTAATTTGTGATGGTGCTATTTTTTCTTCAATTCTCATTGAGAGACATTATAATTGAAGCAGTTCTGTCCAAATTTTAACGGCTGCTTCCATTTTTACCTTCAATGGCTATGCTTTTCCCATACACAAGACTAGACCAGTTGGTTACCTTGGACAGTTCAAGCTGTAGTGCGCACTCCCGAATAGGAACTCATTTATAAGCAGAAACCTGAACTGTGGAACAACCTGTCACAGTCAGTATTCCCGAACTAATACAACGTCCAAGAGTTCAAACACAGCGTTCAGCGTCTGTTCCTCATACACGCTCCAGACTTTACTTAACCTCTCTTTCAACTAAGTTTACTAATTACTACTAAACATTCACACCACGACGGGATCTATACGAGGACTGATGGGCAAACGTTGACTCCTCAGCTTAGACTTTCAGAAAAAAATAGATTGGTTGACAATGATCGGTGTTATAAAGCTTCCGCAACTCCGAGATATAGCTATTCCTTACACTGAAAATCTGAGGCTTTAGAACTATTTTATTTCAAAACACTTAAAACGTTTTATTTTGTCGTCTCCCATTTGATTAACATTGTCGACACTTTTAAAACACTTAAATTTTAATCAAATGGGTGACGTCAAAATAAAAGGTTTTAAGCGTTTTGAAATAAAACACTTTCAAAAGCTGAGATTTGCAGTGATAAGACGAGAAAAAATATGAGCGACCCATATTTCACGCAATTATGCTAATGCCCGCCAAGGGTTTTTTGGATTTGAATTTTATTATTTTTATTATTATATTCCTTCTGTATAATTAATGTATATGAATTTAAGACTTTAAGTCTTTGTACATTATTTGTTAATAAATAAATAAAAAAATAAAAATAAGGGTACCATTTAGCATATCAGTAAAGCGCATCTCGTTCTATCACGGATGTCAAACAATATTGGAAGTGGTTTGTACTTAGTCGGGGGACCGCTTGGAAAAACGGCACTCTTGTTGGATTTTTTTTTGTTTTTTTTATTTTTTTTTCACTTTTTGCAATGATAGTATTATGTTTTAATATAATATTGATTAATAGTTCTATCAATAAAATTTTTATTATTCATAACCAAAAACACGCTACAAACGTTTACTAATTAAGGGTGCCTTCAATTTAGACACAGAGAGACACAGTGTTACACTGTGTCCGACACAGAAGTGTTCCATCAACGACACAGCTAGACACAGCCAGGCACAACTAAGACAATGCTACCAACCCTCGCCAATTGAAATGTGATCGTTAATTTATAATTACAACAATATTGTTTCATTTTTAAGATTCCCAGCATTTATAAGATGTCAGGTAACTAATTTAAAGAAATTATCAACATAAAATTTACGATTTACTTGCCAAACAAAAATAAAAACGAGGAAAGTGCGCCGTGGCGGATTTTTCATGAACTTATGTGTTCCATTTGGGCTTACACAGAACGACACAGAGCGACACGCTGTGTCGGACACAATTGTCTTTCTGTGTCTAAATGGAAGGCACCCTAAGCACTTAAGTGTTTACTCATTAAACGCCACTAAGTGTTTAAAATTCGTCTACAACTATTTAAACGCTTTAAGTGTTTAGAAAGTAAATACTTGAATTTACAGTGTAGACTTGCTTAGGACAAAGGTATTAAAGCCGTGTTTTTTTAATGAACTATATAGTTCTTCCCCATACAAATCTGAAAACCCAGGTTTTATCGAGGTTTTTATCCAGATCTTGGGACATTTCAAAATTTCCCTTTCTTTTCGGAATGTAGCATATTTACCGGCTGTCGGAAAAACGTCATTTAAAATAAAAACAACATAGAAGTGACGAGAGCAAATTTGAAGGCATGAGGAAACAAATAATTTATTTTTTAGAAACTTATTCATTATTTTCTAGAGGGGAATTCGTGTAACAGTTGCTTACTGACACGCAACTTCGGATTAATTTTAATATATTTAAAGCACTGAAGATGGCGCTTAGTGAAATTTCCCTTGTCGTTTTTTTAATGAACTGGATCGAAGACCTATATAGTTCATTAAAAAAACACGGCTTAAATTGTCTCTCTACTGAATGCTCTCCGGTGCGTTTTGAATGGATAAAAAGCCTGGTAGTAAATAACGTTTGATAACCGAAAATATTGCTTGAAAGCATACTTGACATTGAGAATTGTGATTTTCTACATTGTAGGCTGTAGGTAAGCAAAGCTTTCAGATTGAAAAAATTTCAAAGCCTAAACCTCCTTTCGCCAACATACTAAAGAAGCTATGCTGAATTTCCCTAAGTTACCCACGAATTTGTATGGTACATTTATGGTTCTAAGTCAGAAAGGCGTATGGCTGTGGGTTGGCACCTTGCTCTTGCCTTTCAAGCAAACGTGTATAAGTCATATTGATGTGAACCTATGCATATTTAAGAAATGCTTTGGTTAACCAGCAGATCCTTACCCTCTCTGATATTCAAGCGGCAGTCAGAACGTTACACCAAGTTCAAATTAGTTTAGGACCTTCAACGCGCCCTCGATGAGCTAGTTACTCTCAATGGGGGGTGCTACACAGGAGACTAAGACGCACTGGTGAAACCGGTTTTTTGGTAGAGAAACGAAGAAAAAAAGGGGAAAATGGCCTACTTTCCCTTTTCTTCGTTTCTCTCCCATAAAACCGGTTTCACCAGTGTTTCTTAGTCTCCTGTGTAGCACCCCCAATCAGGTCAACTTTTGTTCCGGTCTTTGGACGCTTTGGCGAGACATAGATTCGGCACTGAACACTGGAGGTGCACACGTAAACTTCAAGCGGTCCATTCTTCGCGTGTCTTATAACGCTGCCAGAGAAATAGTGGGGTGCAGTAGAAAGAAAGGCATGACGCATGGTTCACGGACACTGGGCCCTGAATTAGCTCCTCTGGAAGATCACAATTTCGGAGAATCTACTTGAAGACTGAAGACAAGGCTGTCCTTCTGGTGCTCTGTCACTGTTTTATGCTAGCGAGGAGCAGAGCCTCCTTCTTCGGGGTTTGAACAAATAAGCCTGAAAGACAAACCGCTAAGCAAATTGTTGAATCTGTTCAAGTGTGCTGACCTCAAAATCTAAGGTATAGGGGCTGCTAAGGGTACAATGGATCCAAAAAAAACTGTTAAGAAAATTTGACTTTTCTGTCCCAGAAAAGATATTATGAACATCTTCTGTCGAATATTCGTCACTAGCCAACGAAGTTACGTTTTGTATTGGGGGTCTCGATAGTCTAGGGAGTAAGGCGCCTGGCTACCATCCCAGAGGTCCCGAGCTCGAATCCCCGCAGCACCACGGCCCTTCGCCGTTTCCACTTTCCCCACCTACATCACCCTCCTTCTTTCTTCTTCCCTCTTTACATTTCTGATTCCTCCTTCCTAGCCTTCCGCTAGCACTACCCCGCTCCACCAGTGCATGTCATTAGTTGATTGATAGGATTCAACTCGTTTCAGGAGACATAACACTCCAGCGAGTTGTTTCTCGTTGCCGCCATGCCAGAGTAGCGATAGTACTGGTTGGGAGTAGGTAGTTTTGGCAGTTCCTTCCTTCACTTTCTCTCTTTCCCTTTACTGGGTGCCTTCCATTTAGACACAGAGAGACACAGTGTGTCTAACAGGGTGTTCCATCAACGGCAAAAATGTGCACCGCCGGGTGAAATATATTTAAACACGACGGTGATGGAACACCCTGTTAGACACAACTGTGTCTTTCTGTGTCTAAATGGAAGGCACCCACTATCTTCCGACTAGAGCTTGATGTTCAACATTGCACTTTATACGAAAAAAGTAGATTGTCGACAGTACAAAGGGCTTTTCCTGAGCTCTAGTCTTCCACATAAAAAAAGCAAGAAAAAGCTTTTTAATTAAGAATTCATGGCAACCTGTGATATATGTGGATAAGTTCCGGTGTCAAAAAGCTTTTATATTTGTTCGCCTTTTCCTTTCCAAACGCGAGTGTCGTATTATTAAAGCGGTCCCCCAACTAAGTACTAACCAAATCCAATGCTGCTTGACTTCCGTAATCGAATGACAACCGCTATATTAAGTATGCTAATGGTATCTTTAATGGTCACCAATTTAATTGCTTATATTCTTCATCCTATACAATTTCTTAAAGCTCAAATTTTGTTCCCTTAGGAGCATATTAGCAGTGCTCCGAATTTTTCTGGTTTGGATGTTAATGTAAAGAAATCACACTCAGTGGCGATAAATCGTACGCCAACAAATTCTTTTAATAGAAATACTTTAAAAATTTAAAGAAGTGGATAGATGAAGTTTCAGAATCTCTGGGGTTGTAGTCGGAAGCTCTAACCACTAGGGTAAAATTTAAAAACGAAACAATCCAAATTTCAGCAACGAAAGCCATTTACAATTTTGCCCTAATATCAAGAAAAAATTTGCTTTCCTCTTATTGAAAGCTCCCTTCGATTGAATTGCCAAAAGCTTTTGGTTGTTGATGCATACGTGTTCGTCTATAAAGGCTCTAAATGTGCCAATGCTTTTTTATTGATCTTAGAGCCGCCTCAGTTCATGTGCCAATTCAGAAAGTCAAACTTTCTAGCCACAACAAACTTATTGGTCATTATACCATTTTTCTACAAACAACCTTCTTTTACTACTTCAATGACTATATTTTGTCGTACATGCGTAGTTGCTTATACTTGATTTCCTTTTACGCTTCCAATAATCCTTGCTTATTTTTATATATTAACATAACCAAGGCGTACAATTCGCCCACCTGTTAACTCACTTCTTGTATTCTACTTCCTTAAATACTTATCAATTAGATGACAACATTTTTAAATTAATACTTTTGCTCTTACTTGTTTATGATTTAGATACTTTAATAAATTCTTAAATACTAAAATGGCCTTGTTTTAGAGTTTTAGTGAAAATATTATTATCTGCTTAAAAGTACAAAAAATATTTCATATTTCCAATTTATATAAAAATTAATGACTTTGAGGCATAAAAATGGATTTGCGAATGTTTTACTTAATTCGTCAAATTATTTTTTCTAAATCCCAATTTAAATTAAATCCAATACAAAATCCCACCTATCACCGATGACATTATAAATCAAACACATTTCAAAGTCGGAATAATTTACCTTCAACAAAAACTCACAGTCTCAATGCTCCCCAATGCACGTACCCCGCACATCACATAAATGCACCTTCTATAAAAGTTCATATCACCTTACAACCTCATGACAATATGCTAATGCCATTGCCCCGTATATGTGGGCTCAAGTGTGTGCAACTCTGCACTTTTTTGCTCATTGCAAAACAACAAAAGCAATTAGTTTCTATTTTGTAAACTTTTGTAAACAATTTACTCTTCTACAGGTGCACGACTGGTCGACGGACTTCTGCGATGGAACACACCTGTGCGCCCTGGTTGAACACTTGCAGACGCGACCCCTAAAGCCGTCATGGAATCGGCGACCTGCAAATCAGCATCATTACCTGGAGAATGCTACCACAGCCTTAAATGCCATCGAGAAGGACCATATTAAGTTGGTGAACATCGGAAATGTGGACATCGTTAACGGAAATGTGAAACTGATTCTCGGGTTGATTTGGTCGCTAATTGTGAGATACCAAATTGGCCGAAGCAAGTTCCCACCTAGAAAGCTGATGCTGGCTTGGCTGCAGGCTGCTCTTCCGGAATGCAAGATTTCGAATTTGACAACGGATTGGAATAGCGGCGTGTACCTGTCAGCCCTGCTGGACTACTGTGAACCTGGACTGTTCTCTCACTGGAGGAGCCTTGATCCTAGTCAAAGCGTTCGAAATTGTACGAGCGCCATGAATATTGCTCAAAGAGAGTTCGGAATTCCTAAAGTTCTTGAACCTGAATACTTGGCTTCACCGTGGCTGGATGAGTTGTCGGGTATGACATATTTGTCATACTTCATGAAACCTGGCGGCCCTGGCTATAATGCAACTATGCGATGGGTTAACACGCAAGTGAAGGAATCTGTTACAAATTTCACGGTAAGAATAGATGTGCCATATTTATAAGAGAAACTGATTCATTGAATTTACACTTTTAGACTGACTGGAACGATGGCAGAGTATTTTGTGAAATAATCCGGAATTTGGGTGGTTCTGCACCTGCACCTGAGAAGCTCAGTTCTGACCCTTTTCACTATGAAAACAATATAAGGAAAGCTGTCGAAGCTGGTGAAAAACTTGGGGTCAAACCTATTCTTAGTGCCAAAGACATGGCCACTGCCGAAGTTGAGCACTTAGGGATCATGGCATATGCAGCTCATTTACAGTGGGTACCACCAAGACCACCCCTTTCAGATATGATCACAGTTCATCTAGAAAGCAGTTCTGGGAGAGTTGGAGAGCCTGTAAGTAAATTGATAACGATCATAAAATTATCTTTTAATCCTCTTTACTACTTAGGCACACTTCAGAGTAGACGTCCATTCACGCGAAGTTGATGTTTCGTCAGTAAGAACCTACATAGTCCCACCTTCTGGTGTACCACAACCAATCCGCATCAACAAGCATGGAGAAGGTGTCTTCATTCCCGAAAAGTACGGAATGCATGAAATTATCGTAGAAATAGGAGAGGACAGGTACATACCATTTTTACATAACCTAAAAACTCATCCTTAATCCACATATTTTCACTCTTAGTCTCGGTGGACATTTCTTTCGAGTCCTACCACGTTTCCTGCAAGTCGCCCCACCCGGAATGGCACCATGCGCCCTTGGCAGTCTAGTCGAAGTTCTTGTTAACGCAACAGGAGCACCGAAAACCGAAGATATCCTAGTAACAGCAGTCAGTCCATCTGGTCGTTCTCATAAGTGTCCTTTAAAGAAAATCGACGAAGGACACAGTGCCATATTTAAACCAGATGAGGCTGGAATTTGGGAGATTGCGATCACCTATCAAGGACGTCACATACAAGGTGGCCCGTTCACTTGTGCAGTATTCGATCCAACTGGAGTTTCTGTGCATGGTCTTGATGGAGCGATGCCACTTCGTGCGCATTCATTTGAGGTTGATGCTCGTGGAGTTGGAGTTACTGGTGAACTACATGTGGATATTGTCCATGATAAGAGATCGTTAGTTTGCTCAATGGAGAAGATTGTTGAAAATAAGTATCGTGTTACATTTATGCCACGACAAAATGGAAAATATAGAGTCTATGTTTATTTTAATGGTTACGATGTAAAGGGATCACCATTTATTATGAGAGTTGGAACTAAAGGTAGATCGGGAAAGACAAGGAGTAGTCCGCATCATGATAGTAATATTTACTAAATTATTTTTCTTTCTTCATATTTAAAAGAATTAATTTTTTTTGTAGAATACCGCTCTGAAAGTCCGATGCATTTTACATCGACAACATCGGCTCGTCACAATGATTTTAGAACAGCGAAAAAGGAACTTTATAATCAGGAAATGTCGAAGCAGAGACCTTATTCGCCTCAATATTCTCCAAAAAACGATGATTACAGATCTAGCAGCTATTATACATCCAAGAGAGAAACAGAGGTATATTAACAAACTTTTAAGGTTTTTCTTTAATTTTGTTATTGTAATTGTAATTGTTTGGGAGATTTTGTGTGTTGTTATAATACATTGTCACTAGTTTTTACTAAACTTTATAGGGAAGAAATTGGTTGCTATAGAATAATTATAGATTTCATCCAGCATTATGTATCGAACTGAAATAACTTAAAAGTAGCTGTTACCTCAATTAATGGATGATATTCTCTCCAATTCTACAAAATATGCCCATCATAACAAAGCAACTCGCGAAAAGATTATAATAATAATGAGCAAAAATGTGGTGACTGCACCGAGACTGATGAGAGCACAAGCAATATTATTTTTCACCCAAAAACTGATGCAGGATCGATAGATTTTAAATATTAGTTGGTCACTCCTTCAGTTCGCACAATCTTTCAATCCTTTCAGAACTTCAAGGAAAATATTGCATTCACTGTCGGGTCATAAAAAAAACATGCATAATAAAAAATCTGTGAAAGGCATACTGATCCTTCCCGAAGCAGAATCTGCAGATGGGTTCTCCACGTTTCATACATGGGCGGCGGAGCGCGTGGGATGGAAGGAAAAGTGCCCACGCACTTTCGCTTTGGTTGCGGAAATCCACACCCAAAATATTTTATGCACACCTAATAACCCAGAACTTTGGAGCACCATCTCAATCTTTGGCGACGAAATGAAACCGTATTAAGAATTTATAACAATATAGTCTAAGCTTACTAAACCCCATCCGACTAGGAGGGATTTTTCCATAGGTTCCTCATGAGGGCCGCATGTGGCACATGATGAGCATACCGAAGGAGGGCTTTCCTCTTAGTTTCACCACACAAAAAAATATCAGCGATACTGAAGTGAAATGGGGCAATCCCAACACCTGCCTTACGAATTCGGAAAGCTTTTTAACAAGCTTTAAAGCAATACCCTTAAGCTTTAGTTTTACTCATAAAAAGCTTTAATTTTTGCTATTGATATTTCAGTCATGTTAGTGACCGTGAACGGTGTCATTTAGCCTACTCAATAGACCCATTCTGGTTCGATTACAGAGGTCAAGCAGCATTGGACGTGATTAGTACTTGGTTGGGGGACCGCATTGGTAAAACGACACTCGCGTATAAAGTTTTCGATACTAGGGCAATTATAATAAATCCACGCCGAAATTCTCAAATTATTCGGGTTATTTGTTCCTCTCGGGATCGGGTAGCAATGATTTTCCTCAAGGGGGCTTCCCTATGACGAGGCGAGAATGAGGCAAAGCGTTAGATGCCCTTTGTGGGCCCTGTAGAACAATCCACACAGGGTCCACATGAGGCAGTGAAGCTAACCTCATAGGGTCCAATCTGCACCCCCCCCCCCCTCCAACAAAATTCTAGTCGGGCAAAACCCCATAACCAAAGAATTCAAAACCATATAACTCAACAGGCAAATAAATTGACCGAACTATTCACATTTTAACGGATATTTGTTCACGTGCTCCCCACCCACAATGATTATGCTCCGCCGCCCCTGGTTTCATATCCTTTATAGATGGTAATTTAGGTGCAGTGTCCGGTGACCAAGAAAACTAGGGTCCTGACACTCTTTCTACTTGGCCCCTACAATTCTCTTAATTCTCTGTCAGTGTTGCTAGATAGTCCAAATACGCTTGGAGCTATGCTAGGAATTGACATCTATTTTTCGGTGCATTTTATCATCTACACTAATAGCCGATTCCAGACCGATCAAAACAGTGCCAGAACCCTATATGGATAAGGCATCACCTTTTCAATGCTCTCGAACCCTTAATGGCCCAAGCCCCACACAAAGGTATCTCGATAGAGACTACTCATCTCATCAAGGACTCTTTGGCAGTCCCAAACAAATTTGAGCATGGTTCTAGAAAACTTTATCACTCTAATTGCCGCTTGCGTGTCAGATAGGATAAAGATCTACACGTAAGCATAAGCTTCTATTAAGTTTTCATAGGTGCATACAGTGGCGTATTTTAAGATTTGACGCCGTGGGCCTACACGATTTGCCGCCCCATAAATTAGGTCATGCAAAAGAATAAGCACCATTTATTTAATGCTTAGTTTTTAAACGTAAAATGGTCTTCGCTTATCCGGGAACGTAGGTAATTTTTTATTCTTTTTAGTACGGAAAACGAAAGTTCTACACTGCGGTGACAAGAAATTTTCCCAGGCTCAAGTAACCCAATACCTACTGTGATATGTAATGCTATTTCTGCTTCCTTCAAATCCTTGTGCTTTTTTAATGTGACGCCAAGAATTGTTTTAAAAGAACACATTCTTCTTGTAGACCATCAGCAAGATCAATAGGGTACAGTTTTTGTAAATTTATGGCGTTAGCTCTAACTTCTCCAACAGAAATTGGATCCCATTTGCAAAAGAATGGAAAATTGGCGGTTACTGCTGAATGGGAAATTGGTGCTTTATTAGTGTATTAAGTAACGCAACCCCCCCCCCGCAACCTACCGCCCCGGGCCATCGCCCCTATGGCCCTAGGATAAATACGCCACTGGGTCCATGAAAATATAGCGTTTACCTCTTCTTGAAAGACAGTAGCTAAGATACCCAAGTGGAACGCTTTACTAATCCCCAATAGAGGGAGAGCCAGCGACGTATTTTGTGTTGTCATTTCATCCCTCATGAAAATTTCCACACTAAATCTTATATGCCTGCTGAACAATAAAAGTTACTTCTGGCAGCCCCCTGTGGCCGGGATGAACTACCCCAAAATTACAAAGAGGGTAAAAAATAAAGTTCAATTTTGTTATAGTATTACTCATGAATTTTCTGGAGAATATTTTCGATAGTATTCTCTACTTATAAAAATTAATGCCAGAACATTTACCCTTCACCTAATACTTGCCAGAACGCTCTAAATATTTATTTAAAGGGGTTTATTGCATAAATAGTCCATTCAAGATGCGAAGGGGGATGTTCCAACATAACACCATTAAGAAAATCGAACCCTACATGTATTTTGGGTCGCTGATTACGAAAATCGGGGTCCTGCGGTCCTAAAATATGGGCGTCACCCTTAAAAACGAAAAAAAACCCTTTTTAAGGGTTTTTCGCGATAATTTCAATAATAATGAAAAATAATCCAACGAAATACACTTTTCTCAATATTTATTTGCGAAGGTGGTTGATTTATACTAAATCAAGTCAAACTTTAAAACAGGGGATAATCCTAAAGGGTTAAAACCACCCCTAAATCAACTGAAAATAAAAAAATTTGTAAATTTTTTCTTCTATGTAGTTTATGCTTCAAATTCGATTGTATGCGTATTGTAAGCCAAAAATTATTTATTTTCACCACTTAAGGGGTAAAACTACCCCTACATAAAAATTGAATTTGAAAAAAATTGAATTTTTATTTTATATTAAGATTTTATTTTTGATGAAATATTATTAAAACATTTGGAAAATTTATTTTATCCCCTTTAAAAGGGATTAAAGCACCCCTAAATCGAAACAAAAAAAATACATTGAAAAAATGTTCTTTTCGTAGGTTCCAATTTAAATTTTAAATAAATTTTCCAAATGTTTTAATAATTATTTCATCAAAAATAAATTTTTTGGCTGACTTAAGGGGATAAAGTGTTGAAAATAATTAAGCATAAAAAAAAATTTTTGCTTATTTTTTTGTTTAAAGTTGATTTTTAAAATTGTGGTGGTAGTTTAACCCCTTAAGGGTTGAAAATAATTTGAATAAAATCGAATTTGGAGCATAAACTAGAAAAAAAAATTTTACAAATTTTTTTATTTCCAGTTGATTTAGGGGTGGTTTTTACCCTTTAGGATTATCCCTTGTTATAAAGTTTGGCTTGATTTAGTATAAATCAACCACCTTTTTTTATGTGATAGTCTAAGCTCAGGTGTCAACCTTTGTACTACCAGTTCGTCATGTCGTACAAGTCATGGTGCAATGTCTGGTAGTAAGCTTAGCACGAAGAAGAGAGAGAAGGATAGGATAGGTTAGGGGGAGTCAAGGGCGTGTTGGAGGAGATGGCGATGAACCTTGCGTTTAAACTCTTGGGTGTTGTATAAGTTCGGAATTACTGACTTTGGAAGGCTGTTCCACAAATAAATATTGAGAAAAGTGTATTTCGTTGGATTATTTTTATTATTATTGAAATTATCGCGAAAACCCCTTAAAAAGGGGTATTTTTTTTCTTTTTTAAGGGTGGCGCCCATATTTTAGGACCGCAGGACCCCGATTTTCGTAATCAGCGACCCAAAATACATGTAGGGTTCGATTTTCTTAATGGTGTTATGTTGGAACATCCCCCTTCGCATCTTGAATGGACTATTTATGCAATAAACCCCTTTAAATAAATATTTAGAACGTTCTGGCAAGCATTAGGTGAAGGGTAAATGTTCTGGCATTAATTTTTATAAATAGAGAATACTATCGAAAATATTCTCCAGAAAATTCATGAGTAATACTATAACAAAATTGAACTTTATTTTTTACCCTCTTTGTAATTTTGCGGTAGTTCATCCCGGCCACAGGGGGCTGCCAGAAGTAACTTTTATTGTTCAGCAGGCATATAAGATTTAGTGTGGAAATTTTCATGAGGGATGAAATGACAACACAAAATATGTCGCTGGCTCTTGGTCTACAACGTTACTAAGACCAAATCCTAGCTTCCGCACCTATCTCTGCCTTGGAGACATTCGCGTACCATTCGAGACCTCCTTACAATGTGGTTTTCTTCCATCATGGTCCACAGGACCTGCTCGTCAAGCTTTACACTTCTTACAGCTTACAAGATGAGGCTCTAGTTTCCGACTCGGAATTTCCTGAACCACCGATGTCACTGGCGTATACGTCAGAATGACGTAGACTCCATTTTATTTCCATAATCTTTTATATGGGTCTACGTCATTTTGACGTCATAATCCGGATTAAGTTTCTAGTCTGTCTCCGGTATTACGATTCCAACAGTAACTCATAAGAAAATTTACAGAATACAATGCGCTCAAAGCTGTGTTGTAAGAGCTGTTGCTCCAGTTTTCCTTGTTTAAGCTGGTTTAAAGTTTTTGATGTAGGTTGTGTTAACCTAAACTTGCCTCTTCTATCTGCTCCCTCTTCAATAATGCGACCTACAAGTCATGCCCACCAGCGACGTCATAGACATCGTAGGTCACATCATTGATCACATCATTGCAAAATGTCCTGGACAAACTCAGTAATCTCAGTAAGGTAAAGAAGCCCAGCTGCGAATCCAGAGGTACGTGTCTCGTTTTCCCGCAGGAGCATTGTCATTCATCTTCCCATTAATTGAATATGAGCATGAGCAATCCATATGGTGAACACTGGAGTCAAGTCAGGCCTATTGTGTACCTAGATAACATCCCTATTTTCTTGCCTTCATTCTTTATAGCAATTTTCTATCCACTCTCCGCCGTCAGCGCCTGTAGTGTTGAGCCGGACTTACACGAGGCAGTACATTTGTCCCTTACACGATGTAAATTGTACTGAGGCCTCAGATTTTTTAAATGTCCCGGTTCAAAAATTATGTCCTACTGGTATATGAGCGTGTATCGAGATAAATGAAGCGAGGTGTGATTGTAAATTACTAAGTGGAGAGACATTTCTTCCTTCTTTCGCGGCAGTAATATATCAAATTTGAACTGCGGCGAGGTGAGATTGTACACAGACACACGAACGGGAGAGACACTTTCTTACTTCTTTTGCGACAGTAAAATTCACATTGGAACTGCGGCGAGGTGAGATTGTAAACACAAACTGGAGAGACGTCTCTCACTTCTTTTGCGACATTAAAATATCCAATTTAAACTGAGCCGTGGTGAGATTGTAAATACGAACTGGATGGAGCGACATTTCTTAAGGCCCCCATACACGGTCAAATTGGATGTACATCCAGATGTTTATCAAACCCATGCCCGCAACGTATTTAGATCGGCCGACCGGCTCACAATCGATAGTTTCGGTTGTACATCCGCACTTCGATGTACATCCAATTTGACCGTGTATGGGGGCCTTTACATTTTTCGAGGGAGTGAGGTTTTGTCCTTAAGAGGCAATTCTTACATTTTTCGAGGGAGTGAGGTTTTGAAGAGATAATTCTTATATATATTGAGGGAGTGAAATTTTGTGCTGGAGACACATTTCTAACTTCTAGCAGAATTTCCAACTTGAAATTAGGCGAGGTGGGATTGTAAAATATAAATATATGGCCACGGACAACTTATTAGACACAATAAATGCAACTTTAAGGCTGGCCGCACACATACGGTTTCCGTGTTCGGTTTCCGAATTCGTTTTCCGTACTCGGACACCCGAATGCAGGCATTTCATGCAAATAACTCTACACGGCGCACACGCTCGGAAATTTTCCGTTCGGAATCCATTCCTGATATTCGGTTCGAAATCCAAGACGTGTGTTCAGGATGCCAAAAACCGAACGTCTGCGCTAGGCTCAAGGAATTCCGAGTCGGAATTCCGTATTCGGAAACCGAATACGGAAACCGAACGTGTGCGGCCAGCCTTATGTAGATGGGGATCAAATTAAAGAATTCCCACCACCTCCTCTTAATTTTTTTTAAATATATATTGATAGAAGGAAATCAATAACAATACAATAATGAATTCCTTACAGGATTGCTACATAAAAACATAAAAAATGTATAAATGCAATTTTTATGAAACTGTTTCTAATTAAACTTGTAAAAACGCACTTCATTGGTATTTATTTTCTTTCTTTTTTTTAATCTGCTTGTTTTTGTCATTTTGGAATTACAATAGCACCTCGCCTCATTTGAAGTATGACATTGTACTGGCTCAAAAGAAAAAAGAGGCGCCTCTTTCAAACTCATTTTATAATCGTGTCCTTCCCAACACTAAGCGCCTGTAGCCAAATAAGTAGGGAAGCCTCCTATTCGCTGCCACCTTTATGGCTCGGTAGTTTACTTAACATACACTGCGTAAACATTTCATAAAGTAAACAATGCCGAATATGCTCTTTTGTCGGTTCCATTGTTCAAAAAATACCGTGAGAACTGCACTACTGCACTTTGCACAAGTTTAAGAACAAGGCAAAATTTTTATCTTCTACCATTATTTATGGTATTATCTAATATTTTTGTAGCGAGGAGAAACCATTCTCACTTCCAATTAAAAACGCGAATTTCACTGAGTCTTTCATTCCACTTGTATTTGTCTTTTATATTTTTTAAAATTTTAAATATACATAATGCAGCCTTTAACGTGGTTTTCAAGTGGATTTTGTATGGTTTATTTTATTACCCTTGTATTACCACTGGTAATAAAAATTTGTTCTGGTAATAAAAATTTGTTCTGGTAATAAAAATTTGTATTGCTTTTACGAAAAATATGCAAAAACCATAAATAAATACATGAACTACAAATAAAAATACTTAAATTTGTTACTTAAAACAACTATTAGCTTCCTGTCTGTATTCGTTATTGAACTGAAGGTATTCTGTTAAGAAACGTAATTAGTGGCTCCTCCCTAGGCACAATAATAAGGTGAGGAAGTGGAAATGAGGACGAAAAAATTTAAGAAAAATGTACATTACATAACATTTTATTAATTCAAACAAAAATAAACTAATTATGCTTACATCTCTTTTAATTGTTTAATTAAACGAGTATTTTTCCATTGAATGAATATTTTTCGTCAATATATCATTTTCTAACAATATATTGGAAATTTCGGAACAAGAAAGTGAAGTGCACAATGGTGCGAGACATGTACGAGACACGCGAAAATCTCTTATGCGCATGTGTTTAATAGTGCCGGTTTAGACGGTTCACTTTGCCGCTCCTTTTGTGACCCCTCAAAGCGAACGTGTGTTTAGACTTTTCGCTTCGAGTCCAGTCGTTTTTATGACAGGTGAAACAAACGCACGGTATACAGAAAGAAGGTAATGTAAAAGAGACTGAGCTTCGAATATCGTAGAAAAATGTGACCACACCCAGTGACCTAATGCAGAAAAACAACAACATCAATTTCGATTTTATATGGGAAGAGGTCTCCGAGTGACGTCGCACTAAAACGATATTCAGTCTTTTACATTACCTTGTTTCTGTATACCGTGAAACAAACGGAACGAGAACTAGGGTGGGCCAAAAAACAATAATGTTTTAAGTGACACTCGAAAAATTGTTAGAATCGGAGTACAAACAAATGCTGTGCAAAGAGGGGTGGGAGGCTTTTCGATTTTCCATAAGAATGACATAGAGAAAACTCCGCGTGCTGTTAGTTGTTACATAGCTCTCCTAAAAAACGTTTTACCAAGACTTCATAACAGAGAATCATATGCTCTACAAAAAAGGTCCTTATAATGATTTCGCTAAACTCAATATTATGTTATACGCAATCAAAATTCATTTCTTTTAACTTTAAACGTAGTTTTTTAATGTATTGCTTTTATTTTAAACTAGCAAAAAACCCGCGTGTGTTGCAACGCCTTTAAATAAAAAAGTTTATGTGTGCACTGTCCGAGGTAGGAGAAAAGTGAAAGAAATAACAAATTTGAAAAAAATGATTTTGGATACCTTTTATATGGTTAATTTCTATTGACAGCTTTTTTGACAGCTGTCATTATTCAAGACCGGTTTTTGACATGATATTCGTATTCAGCGGTCTCGAAAACTAAAGGATGCCAAGTTTCACCGAAAACCCATGTTAAATCCCATTTAAAATTCAATCTGCGTGGGGGACGGTTTATAATTTTGTATTTCTCTTTTCGGTTAGCCGTTACACTGCCCCTTCTTACTTAGTGTTCGTCCCGAACACAGCTTACGTCCCGTTCTTACCGAGCGAACTTTTTGGATGCAATATATGGCATCGTTTAACCTCGTGATGGCAGTGGAGGGCCCTTCCCTTTTCTTTGTAATTTTGGCGATTTACCTTTTATTCGTCGAGGATTTTATAAGTACACTCGATCGCGTGGAAACTTCACGGCAATAGGGGAAATTACCAAGATATACTATGTTCAATGTTTTTCCATCTGGAGCTAGGATGTGAAGATTTTCAGATTTCCCAAATCTTGAACAACCTACAGCTGACAGGGAAATGACATTTATTTGGTAAAATTCGTCCCCCAAATTCGCCCCGAAATTTTAAATTTATAAGTTGCCACCTTAAAAACCCCCAGATACCGATTTTCATTGGAATCGGAATACAATTGGCAAATTCATCGGCCACATTGGTGCGACCATTTTGAGTTTATGAGTTTTGATCATAAATTCGTTATTTGCAACCTTAAAGAACCCTAGATACCCACTTTCATTGGAATCCGAATACCATTGGAAAATTTCGTCCGCCATTTTGCCGCCGCCATTTTGAATTTATTCGTTCTGATAAAACAGTTTTTTAATACCTCAAAAAAACCCCAGATACCGATTTTCATTGGACGGCAAATTTGACGGCTATATTGGCGCGGCCATTTTTAAGTCATAAGTTCTGATCAAACATTCGTTATTTACTACCTTAAAAACCCCCAGATACCGATTTTCATGGAAATCGGAACACAATTGGCAAATTTGGGTGGCCATTTTGAATTTCGGTCATTTTGTGGCGGCCATTTTGAATTTTTAAAATCGGGCTTCGAGGTGCACACGCATACAGAAACTTTCTTTTATTAATATAGATAGAAGATAGATAGATATTGCTTTTTTTAGCCCACCTTAAAGAACAAATTTCAAAAAAATTTCCTTCCTAGTAAAAGACAAACGTGCTCATCATTGCGGCTGAAACAAAAATAAAATGGAACACGATGGTGATACAAAAAGAAATTAAAACAGTCAGCTGATCAGAAAAAGCAAACGTGAGTCACCTTAAAATCGGGATTCACTTCCTTCCCACCCGAACCTAGAAATTTCGCGTTGAAAGGTCGCGGGAGTGAACCGTCTTAACTGGCACATAATCGCGTCTTTCCCAACTGTTCGTCACATGACACGTAACAGTTCGGAGCGGCATCTCTGAATATTACAGATTAGTTTTAAAATATCGAAAAGGAGGACAGGAAGGAGGACACTTTTCGAAGAAGGACAGAACCTACAAAAGAAGGACTGTCCTCCCTAAAGAAGGACGATTGGTCACCTTAACAATAATCAACTTGTTTGGTTCGTTGAAATGACATGTCACTTTTACTCTGAGATTTTGTCGGATATCCTACACTAAACACTTGATTCGGCCACTCAGATAACCGAAGATGGGTTCGTCAAGCTCTAAATAGGGTTCCTGCTCTGCACTTTTTTTTTAAGTTTAGCAACTTTTTCGCTTCTACACTGTAAAAAAAATATGTAAATTCAGAGTCCAAATGTATAGTAAAACTACAAATCGCAGTATGAAATACAAATTTACTACACAATTATTTTAATTTTACTATAAATTTTGTAATTTTACATAAACAGTGTTCAAATAAAGCAAAACTCAGCTGAAGTTTGTAGTTTGAAGCTTGCAGCTTGAAGCTTTCATTGCGAATTGGTCCTTGCATGGTGAGCAATATGCTATTTTTTTTTTTTGTTTAGGGAGAGGGCATACACAAAAGTTTTGGAAATTTACCAAACTATGAATTGAAAGCTCCAATACTGATTGTATTTTTACATCCCACAAATAATGTATATTTACTACACAGTTGGTAAAAATACGTAAAGTAGAATTGGAATATTCCTAATAATATATATTGTAAATTTACAAAACTACTTGTGAATAAAACTTCCAATTTTTTTTTGTAAAATTACCACAGAAATTTTTTACAGTGTACTTGGAAAAATTAAAAATAATCTCTTTCATTAGCCTTACATTTGGATCTGGATCTTAGTCCACTTCTAAGCTGTTTATAATTCTTTCACAACTTAAATTAATCAAATAAATCGCTTAAATCTGCATTTACGGAATCCCTTTTACATTTTTTACTTGTCACTTTACGTTTTCATTTAGGGCCATGTGTCAAAATGCCGTAAGTGAGCTAAAATTCGTCCAGTTTTCTTATGGTACGATACGTCATATTAGGTTCAGGCTTATAGGAGAATCTATCTCTTACAAACTGTAGACCAGTTCATTTTTTAGAGTTTTTCAAACTCTTTACACCAAGCACATCACTTAACACGAAGTGAAAAGTTTTACTTAAACAATAAAATCATTTTACCACAATATTTAAATGTCATTAACCACAATTATTAGACACAAAATCAAACAACTACTCCTTTGAATTTTTAAATTATTATTTTTTTTGTTATAATTTTTTTTACATAAAAATACTAAAACAACAAAAAATTCACTAACCACACAGGTATATTCACCAAAATTGTCATCACCAACACGAGAACTTCATTCACCAAAACTCACATCCGATATATATTCAACAGCAATTAAAAAAGATTCAAGAAAACAAGAAACCAAAAATGATTATTATTATGATAAAGAGAACGAATTATATTCCCGTAAGAAAGATCGTGATCTAACACTAAGCCCGCCAAGGGAAGATCGTTACGCAACATCATATGTCACCAAAACATTTGCCGAATATAATGCAAACAAACAAAGAAATAGTTCAATAAGTCCAACATCTAGTCCAGTACATGTAATTAATATTTTTTTTTAATTTCTATTTGTGTTAATTATAATTTTTAATAATTTATAAGAAATTTGTTGTAATTGAGTATATCCTTGCAGATAAGATCAAGCCCCGTGGCAAGAAATAGCCCACTTACAATAAAAACTTCAAGTCATTATGAAACGTCTTCAAGAAATATTACATCAAGTCCAAGAAATCTTACAGCTTCACCATCGCAAAGGCATTTTACAGCATCTCCAAGTAGCTATGTTACAACAGCAACACACCGTATTGGTAGTCCTGTAACTGTCAACAAGGTATGTATTTTTTAACTAGGATAATAATCAAGAACTATTAAACTGTGTCTTTCAAATTTAGGGAAGCAGCTTCGACAATGTCCGTCACGTTGAAAAATCATCAGTATACAAAAGCAATTACGTGACAGATTCTTCTAATGTTCGATCTAGTCCAATCGCAGGACTTACTAGAAGAACAGCAAGTCCTGAACCGATTATTGATCATTCCTCAAATGTTCGTGTCTCGTCTATAAAGCCATCATCAGCACGTAGAGACAGTTGGGATGTGATCAACAAGACAAAGCATCTTCTTTCACATAATTCTCTAGAATCCTTAGCCAACATGCCAGAAAGTCAACTCAACACCGATCTGACCTACAGTCGTCACGAACTTGACCATGAAACACATAGAAACACACAGTACAACAAATTTTCATTGGCAGAAAGTAAATACGGAGGAGAAAGGAGAGGATCGAATGATTCTGATAAATACAAGTACTACCAACCCTACCAATATTACCACCAATCCCAAATTCTAATCAAATTTTAAATTTCCAGACCAAGTTCAATAACAGTTAAACAAAGCGAAAGTCCTTATGGTACAGCTAAAGGAATCTATTCAACCACCATTAAGGAATCTAGTGAACGTCATATAACTGACAGGACAGACTTTGGATACTCTTCTAGATTTCGTCCAATAGATAACAATGCAACTGGTGCTAAAGCTATACGAGTTCAGGATATCCCAAACGGTGTCCTTGGACGACCAGTTGAATTCGAAATTGATGGATCTAGAGCTGGGTCTGGAAACTTAGAGATTTTGGTCAATGGTGGTCGAGTTACATCTTCAGTTCGGTCATTAGGTGGTCAGAGATTTATTGCCAGTTTTACACCTCATGAGCATGGAACGCATACTGTTCAGATTACGTTCAATGGAGACACAGTGCCAGGTAGGTTTTTCCATATTTTTTTATATTAATTTTTTAATTGGGGGCTCTTTTGGTATTTTATTTGAAAAGTCAATTTTATATTAAGGTATCGATTTTGAGTGAAAGACCAGTAATTGACGACTCCTCATTGGAGCACAAAAGTCTCAAGATAAGCCCATCATGTGACTCTGTTTTGAGCTATGAAGTTGATTTCACTTCAGGTTTTATTGATTTGGTACTCCTTCTACAGTTCTCCTCAATCTAGTCATTCTTAGTGGACCTTTTCTTCTCTGGGCTTATGGATTGTAGTTAAATGCTGGCTTTGTGACGTTGTTTTCAGGATGTCATTGAATGTGGCCGACTCATCTCAAATTACGTCTTTTCGTGTTGATTGCTAGAGGTTACTCAGTACAACGATTTAGCACCACTATATTGTGATGTTCGTGACCTGAATACTTTCCATATCTGAGTAGGCATTGTATTAACGTAGAAGGGAAGTATCACAGTAATGAATCATAAGCAGCAATTGAATCATAAAAATGATTCCGAAGTAACGTTTTAGGGAACCATATACGACTTGTCACCGAAAATACCCAGGCACAAAACAGAAGCCATTCCCGAATAGCCCGATGGTGGTACTGAATTCGTTCACCGAGCACGTAAGAATTAGCCCAAATAGACACTTTGGACCGGTCTAAAGATTCGCCCACGAAAGGAACTAAGGCTCCTGGAATTATTAGTAATATCAACTCGAATAGCTATGATTACATATTGACTATGATATTTAATGGCCAAGTTGAAAGAACCAATCAAACCATTCTTTTGTTTCGACGAACATCGGTGAATGATCAGCGACTTTGGGAAGAGAAATTCAATGGACACTAAATAGCCAAAGGAATGAGACAAACGGATACAGTCCTAGTGAAGTCGTATTCAAATATAACTTACACAAAGACGTCTAAAATAAACTAGTCGCCGCGCTACAAAATGATGACAACATGAAAGTCGACCTGGAATGGCTGGTAAACATATTGCCCTACCGAATAGTTTAAAGGAAACACAACGTTCGAAGTAGGGATTCCATGAGAGACAATCACCTTCACGCATATACCAAAAAGACTAAGATTTATTTTTATTGCGAGTTCGAACCGGCATCTATTGGAGACAGCAGAAAGTTTCTTGGGAAATAACCATTATCTTCTCGAAGATATCAAAGGTTTGCAGAAAACATCAAAAAAGGCCAGTTTTATTTTCAGTTCAGACAAACTCAAGCTTTGGTGTTCCGTCTGGCCTAATATGGATATAATCGAAGCCAACGATTGAGATCAGACTAGTTCCAAAGTCATATGAAATAAATTTAAAAAGTCCTCACTATAAAAGCTGTGTCGTGAGTTTAATACTCAGTTCATTCTTCTAATTTGTCTAGCTTTAATTTCGATTTGTAATCTTTTCTGCTCAGTCTCTGCATTTCGAGATCCCGAGATCCTTAAATATCTATCACCTGGCTGTTGTGTAAATCTTAATGTGCATACAGCCTCTGTTCGTATACCGGGATCCAGCACTGGCTTTTTCTACTTGCTTCTACCAACAGAACCGATTCTGAGCCGACAAAATACAGCTTGGTAACCTGAAGTTCTGGGCGTCCTAGTCGGCACATCCTTTCATCGAATTTTTGGTCTCCCTTTCTGTTTTATTCCAAAATTTCTACGGGAAAACACCTTTATCAGCATGGTCCTTTTCAATAATACGAGCTAGATGTTTTGAATACCGGACCCTAACTTGATTATCTATACGACATCTGCACCGTGATAGTCTTCGTAGATCTCATCATTGCAAAATCCCCTGGGTGGACTCAGTAGTCTATGGGATAACCCGGCCGGATACCATCTCAGAGGTCCGTGACTCGTTTCCATGGAACTTTAACTTCCCAATTCTTCCACCTTTCGTGCCTTCGGTCTCTTTACACAAGATTCCTACTCTCTCCTGCCATCACCTGTAAGGGAAAAAGTGAGAAATTCACCTCTTCATCGATCGACCAACGTTCTGTCGCGTTCTCCAAATCACCTCTCAGTGAGATAAGGCGCCCTAGGACGTGCTCTTGTACAACACAGCCATCCATGTTCTTGAAATATGAGCCGTTGCTACCGCCTGTGGAAACCAAATGTCTCCTTGGTTCAATTACATAACATAACAGTCTACTTTGAAGTTCTCAGGTGTTCTCATGAAACATACGTCTCCAGTTCTTCTTTTCCGCACAGAACTAGTTTCCCTTAAGGTTGTGACCCACAAAAGAGTCGATTTCCGGTCCGGGACAGGACCAAATGGCGTAATATTGAAACGATTTCGGAAGGCGCCGTGGTTTGAAACCACCACCGTTGGAAAAATAGGCCTCTAAGGCAAACGCACGCTACTCGTTACCCCAACGGAGGATGGCGACTGAAAAACAAGCTAACAAAACTTTAGGATTCCCTCTCTCCAACAAGATGACGTCCAGTAGCCCGGACTCCCATCAGCTTCAGATCGCTCATTTCAAATAGGGAACTTTGCCGGACCCCGTATTTTATTGTACTTACAAATAATCATTGTCGGATCACTTTCTCTACGTTAGGGGTAAATTCGTAAATTCATCACTGCCGCATTATTGCAGAATTCAGCCACAGACTTTCAATTGAAGCCTGTGGCTGAATTCTGCAGTGATGCGGCAGTGATGAATTTACGAATTTACCCAGGGAAGCTGTAATATCTCCAGCTTCTTTGGCACAGAAAATCAACGTGAAAAGTCCAACACATTCAATTCAATTGAACTCACACTCACGCAAAGGTTTGCGTTGATACAGGTCCCTCAGAAGCTGAACTAAACGCAGCTTCTTCGGAGCCGAATACCGGGATATGAGAAGTCGAACATAGACAAATTTTCTCTATCCACCATATTCTCTTGTTTTCTTGGTTTCGTTTTCTGGTATTATGTGGAGTTGCTCTTGAAAATTTTGCTTCGAAATTTGTTTTGACTCTTAATATGAATTTTCGTTTGAGTCAATAAAAAAAGAGCGATGATGGGTGAACTTTCTCTTTATTCTAATGGGGGGCAGGAGGTGTGTATTGAAGAAGCTGAAAATTTGTAGCTTCCATTTGTTTTTTATGATTCTCTTTAATGATGATTTAAAGGGATAGAGCGAGATTATTTTTTTGAATTGTGTTATACAGTGGCGAACAAAAGTCAACGTACACCATATAAAATAGCGAAAATTCGTTCACTATAGCATAAAAAAAAATTGTGATATTACAAAATAAATAAGTACAATCCTTTGTACAAAAACATTATATTGAAATTGCATAAAGAAATTGTTTCTACAAAAAATAATAATAAAAATTTTTGCTAGACTTTTGTTATTTGTGAATTCTGTATACAGTGAAATCTCCCTTAGCCGGACACTCGCGGGACTGTGAAAATCTGTCCGTTGAAGAGAGGTGTCCGGTTAGAAGAGAATGGAGAAAAAGGCCAGATTTGTACTAGTATGTATATTTTAAATTTCATTGCAAAAAAAGTAACAAAGGAAATTATAAGTTTAAAATAACTAAATACATATATAAATTCCTTTCTAAATATAATAAAAAATAGAAATACATACATATGTAGATATGAACACAGATTATAATGCATTTAATTTGTACTGGATTGAAAATATTCCATTAGCGTACTTTGTCGAGAACATCTATTAACAATAATATCCTGGAAATGCAACTCCAAATTTGAAACCATTCCTATACCTCGGAGGTCTCCGTGATGCATTAAGAATTGTTTTAATTCTTGCGTCTTATCGAGTGCTTCTCTATAATTGCCAAGCAGTGGTGCACTTTGGATGAAAAGTTCATCATCTGGGTCTTCGAGATCAATAACTGATTGGCTTTCCGAACAAACTTCATTTTCCGTGTCTTCAACAAGAAGATTGCTGTCAATTTCGAAGAAATCTTCAATATTTCCGCTTTCAACGCCAATTCCGTGTGAGTTTTTATAAATTGCTGCGAAAAGAGATAAAGGCAAGTCGTCTTCTGCGGTAAAACCTTCATCTGGAATAGTATTATGGTTGCTGTGTACGAGACCAGATTTACGGAAGCAGTTTTGTATTGTACTCGGTGTCACTCTGTCCCAAGCATTTTTTATAAAGTAGACTGCATCCAACACATTTATGCTTCGAACCAACTCACTCGCAGAACCAGCAGAATCAATTGCCGTCAGTAAATTCTTTACTATAAAGGTCCTGTAGAAAGTTTTAAACTTTTTATGATTCCTTGATCTAATGGTTGACACACTGAAGTACAATTAGGTGGGAAAAAGACAAGTTGTATGTTATCGAGCAGAACATCTTTTGGGTGACACGCCGCATTGTCCAAGAACAGTAAAATTTTTCTCTTTTGGTGACTTAATTTCCGATCGAATTCCTTTAGCCAGTCAACCATTTTTTGACCGGTCATCCATGCCTTACGATTGGATTTCCAGATGACAGGAAGGCCATTTATACTTAGATTTCTAAAGGCCCTAGGTTTTGCTGCCTTTCCGATTACAAGCAATTTCTCTTTATCACCAGCCATGTTGACGCAATGCAATATTGTTAATCCTTCTTTGGATAGTTGACCACCAACACATTTTTCGTTCTTTAAGTGCATGGTTTTGCTAGGTAAGGCGCGGAAAAACAGACCTGTCTCGTCCATATTGTAAATATCCTTTGGTAAATATTTTGCCACGATCGAAGGTACTTTGCTCAAAAAAGTGGAAACATCGTCGCAATTGACACTTGAAGCTTCGCCGCAAATTGATTTGAAGTTTATACAGTGTCGTTTTCGAAATTTTTCCAACCAACCAGATGATGCACTGAAACTACTAAGTTCTATGTTGGCGGCAATTTCCTTTGCTTTGTTTTGTATCAATGGGCCTGCAGATTAAAAGAGTTCCTTTAAAAAAATAGAGAAGCAATAACACCAGTCTACCTGATATAGGAACTCCCTTGCTTCGCGCTTTTATGAACCAATTGAAGCACAACTCGTCGATAGTTGTACCCTCCACACTTAGAAACGATCGCTTTTCGTTTATATTGACATTAGAATGCCATTTCTTCATTAATTTTTCTTTTTGCCTTATAATTTCGGCTGCTTGCGTTTTCCCGATATTAAAACGGTCTGCTAAACAACGCACTGTATATTTTCCTTTAGTATACACTTGTAATAAATCAATTTTATCTTTAAGAGATAACACATTTCTTTTCGGTGGCATTTTACTTTTTATAGGCAAAACTAAGACACGGAAAAACGATTCAAACAAACAAGTAACACCTCACTGATTTGAAAGTGCGCACGTAAAAGCTCAGAAAAATAGAAAATGGGGAATCACCGAAATCAAAAAAGGCTACATATTCAGAGCGTTCTTTATTGTGTGTCTTAAAAGGTAGCTGTATGTTGTTGTGATGTATAGCGTAAACTCTACTACCAAACTATACTACACAACACATTTAAAAAAAATGTCAGCTTGGTGATTGCCTACGAATTCTGTCCGCCCAACGGAGACTTTTTTGCACGATTGGTTCAATGCAGGTTGTCCGTGTCCGTCCAAGAGAGAGTCCGTTCAATAGAACGATGCTTCCGTTTAAATTACATGGAGCAAAATCGGGACTGAAGAAATTTGTCCGTTAAAGGGAGAAGTCCGTTTAAGAGAGGTGTCCGTGAGTAGAGGTTTCACTGTATTCCACTTTTTTGTTATTTTTTTTGTAGAAATAATTTATTATGGAATTTCAATAAAATGTTTTGATACGTATATTGTGATATCACAATTTTTTTCAATTTTTAAAAATAAAATAAAAATACGAATTTTCGCTATTTTAGATGGTGTACGTTGACTTCTGTTCGCCACTGTATGTATATCTTACTATATTATTTTTTATTATATTAAAATAAAAAAAATATAGATTGGTAGTAGGGTTTCTACTTTTTGGATGGGGTTAATTACTTAATTCGTTTTCAAATTTGTTATTTTTCAGTTTTTTTAATTAAAGCCGCCTATACCTTTACTTTTATCGCTCGCGGGGTACATTAGCTTTGACGCCCTACGCATTGCTTCCCTTATCCTGAACCTTACGAACCGCCACTGCTTTCGACCCTGCTAGGCAGATAAGAAGTCTTGCTGTGGCCTTCGAGCCCAAATACCAACAAGTCGTAATTGGCACCTCAATACATTCCTGTAGACAAAAGTGTTGCTACGAGTGGTTATACCCTCGACACACGGGCGTTGTTACGACGAGAAATCGTTGTTAACACGCATATTTGCTTTGTAACGAAGAAACGTAACAAAGCAATTTTTGCTTTGTTAACAAGGATAACTCAAAAGCTCTGAGAAAGAGCCACCTGTCGGTTGGTAGATTATTTAAAAAAACCCATTTTGTTATGCTTATGTCAAATTTATTTCATATCATTTCTTTGTTTTAAAATGGAAAGCGGTTTTTAAGGCTATAATTGTGAAATATACCTCTTTAATAAATTGCGGAATTTTTTTACCACGAAAGAAATAAATTCCCTTTTTTTTTTATTCATAATATATTTTTTATGAGCTTTTTCACGACACTTGCGCAGTTTTCACAGTTAAAAATGTAGTAACGAAGCAATTTAGTGTGTCACCCCCTTTTTGGGCTTTCGTCGTAACAAGGATTTTTCGTCGTAAAGCGCTGTCGTGTGTCGAGGGTATTAATGGCTTTTTTGATATCCTTCCACAAATATCTTTTGCAAGAGCCTAGTACTCGCAACCAAAAAATACTCCCTTAGTTCCATCTCTATGGATTGTTGTTCATTGCTAATAGTGTTCTCATGCAAGTCGTGGGTGCCAACGTACCTATATAGTACATGCTCCCAACCTATTTTAGCGTTTATATCCCCCAGCTGATTTTAGCGTCATATCTGGGCCAAGAATTCAGTTTCTTTTTAAATACTTCGAAGAATTCTCCTTTTTCATCGTTCGGGGTCTCTTCCGTAGGTGTATGAACTATTGAGGTTTATGTTTTCAAGTTTGGCCTACAAGCGAACTGTGCATCAGAGTCTTTCCTCTATTGGTTTTCTTCAATAACAGTACGATAAATTTTGTAGATGCCCATAAAGTCTACCCCGTAAAAATGGTGTTGTATAAGTCATAATCAGGTTCTTGAAACAAGACACCATTGCATCACTTGAATGGCTGTGAGTCACAGCATTGTGCTAAGACAGGTTATCGATTTTTGTCACTTTTGTGCACCTTTTTAAATCGTTAAGCTGTTTTTGTTGCTATTATCATCAACGATTAATCCAGTCTTCGAGGCTTGTTAGTCGAAGTTAAGGTTTTTATGGGTGGTATTATAAGCCTCACGCCAAACTTACTTGAAAAGCACTAGCGCAGCCATATTAGCCTGTCCTCTTTTTCAGGACAGTTACTGGTTTGGAGGTTATGATGGCACTTCAATTACAATTTTCCATATTATATAAATATTACTTCCATTTGAGTCCTATAGTTCCAAATCGTGTCATATCCAATAAAATCAAAAATTGAGTTAGGTACACTGCTACAATCTATGACCACTTCCTCAACTTTTTGAAAAATCAGAGTGTAAAAAAAATTATTTTCTGCCCATTTTGATAAAACAAAACTGGATATTTTTCCAAACTGTGTCTTATCCCATATAAATATGAAATATGAAAAACAGTTTTTCCTCATTTCTGAAAAAGTAAGGAAAGTGGAAAAGGCACGTTTTGGAACTATAGGACTCATTTCTGATCACCATCACCGTATCTATTGATATCGTATTAACCTGAATATTAGAAGACGAAAAACCCTAGTAGCACTACTGCAGTCCAACCCTTCTTTTATTTTCAATGCGGACAGAATACAAATAAATTATAAGAACTAAATGAGTATTTGTTTGCAAATAATAGACCATTATTGGCCTAGTCTATAATAAATTTAGGATGATGCGCGCCTGTCTATTTCAGCGCTGAAAATGAAGTAAGGTTTGTAAACTCCTTACTGTGTCAATTAAAATTGAGAAGACCTCTTTTCTTCTTAATTAGCATAAATCGTTTAAATTTCCATTTTCATTGTTTTCAACTTTAAAAAAACCAAGCAATTTTTATACTCCAATAACTCACCAACCAAGCCCCAGTGTATGTACCAAAATAAAACAGCAAAAACACATATAATTCTAGTCCGTAAAAAGAAAAACCTTTCTATAAACTATTAGATAATCACACAACCACACCCTGTCTCGAAGAAAACTTACACCAAGACTTTATTCGAAGTAACAAAATACCTGGAACCGCTAGGAATTTCAGTTTCAATCAGTGAACATAAAACGACTCTCTTAACACCATCCACCTCACCTCTATAGACCACCAGACCAGGCTAGCTACCACCTTTCAATTCATACACAATCTAGCAAAGTAGAAAAATATTCATACATAATTCGCCCAGCCTCTCGTCGTCGTCGTCGTCGTCGAATCTGGTTTGTTGGATTAAAAAATCTCCTTGATTTCGCGGCGTCTTATTCTTATACTATACACCTATGCGCACAGGTATCAGCAGAAAATAGCCGACCAGCAGCTATGATTATTCAGCCTTACCTAAAACGGTTTCGCAGTGGAAGTAAGTAAGTGCACCGAGCCGTGACTAGAATTATTGAAACCAGCGAAAATTTTGTTGTCTTAGGTTGTGACGAATAAACCGGTATTTAGCGGCAGCGACCGCTGCCCAGATAGCGGTGGACAAAATGAAGTTCTTATTTCATGAAAAATACGAAAATGGGTGGGCGAAATTCCAGTTTTAGAATAGAATTTTTTTTTAGACAAAATGTCTAAAACTGCGTGGACTGCGAATTTAGATTAGACTGATACGGCGAACTTAATTAGCGATATTAGAGCATCGATTAGCGGATATATCGAAAGCTGAAGGTCGAGCTTGTTTCAACTTTCTAAGATATTTTAAAGCAACTGTTAAAAATTTCATCAAGGAACCACCCACTTACCTGTCGAAAAAAAACCACAATTACGGTAACATAAATCGATTTTGTCATCCACTGTCCAAGTTTACCTGGTGTAATTTTACACAAAAAAAAAACTATAAATTAAAGGTGGGCAACAGGTAAGTCAGTTTCTTAACGGAGCGGTAAGCAAAGGTAGCAGGGGAGGATCGTGTGGTAAATCGTAAATGGCAATCATACACATTCACCTGAGCTCTCGGCATCTTAAGATTTCAGTCTTGCAGCTTAGCTCGGTCGAGTTTGTCGCTATCCCAAAGAGCGCGAGGAAATCTTAAGCGAAAACGCGAGTTTTTGATATTTGCATTTTTTGTTGTTGTTGCTGTTGTTGTAATTCTTCTGTTACCTGTGCATATATACCTTAGGATCGAAAGAATTCAATTCAAGATACGGCGGCCATCTTGAACCTCGCGAGTGTGTCTTAAGATATTCTTACCTGGGGGAATTTTGAATTTCTGTGTGGCTCCTCTCATTTACTAACGATGACGTGATCAATTTATTTTAAATAAATTTATGGAGAAAAAGAATTTGTGAATTTTAGTCATACAAAGTGAAATCTGTTTTTTTTTATTTTATTTTTTTTTTTACAAAAAAAAAGTGTTTGCCATAGAGCACCTCTGGTGACGTTTCATTGACCTCACGACCGACTTTGTAGGTCCACACCTGTGTTGTGTTGTTTTTTTGTTTTTCTTGTGAAGTTTAATAGTTACAGATCTTGAACTCTAGGATTTTTTTTTCTTAGCACTAAAGATAAAACCGGAGGTGGAGAAGATTTTTTTCTCTTCCAAACAAAGTCAGCATTGCACGGAAGAAAGTTTTTCATTTGGAGTTTTTCTAAGGTAAACAAAAATTCGTTGGGCGTTTATTATTATTATTTTTCTTTTTTCGGGTAAGGTATATTTTTTAAGGAAACACCTGAATGATTTCTGTTGACACAAAGTGTGATTATGGTTGAAAGCGCGCAGATGTTTCTCCGCGGTTGCATTCAACTGCGATATTGTAGGCGGAAGAAGGAAGTCAGTTAGTCGTTATTAGGTGTTGAAGTTTGTTTTTTTATTGAAAAGCAAATTTCAACCACAAAAAAACAAACAAAATAGAAATTTCTTGATAAAAATAAAACCGTAAAAAATACCTTTATGCAAATCACTTTATATTAAGTCTTGTGTGACTTACAAGTTTGCCGTAACAAATAGATGACAGTTACGTGTATGGAAATTGTAATTTCATCTGATAAGTAGTTCTTAGTGACAGGTGATTTCGTATAAAACGAGTTAGCGAAAAATACGGTTAAATTGGCATGTCTCCAAGTCTATAGTAATCTAGAGTTTAAATCTTCATTGAATTTCAAGTATTAAAAAATAAGCAATTACCCAATTGGAGCGACAACTGCGAAATGCACAATTAATTCGCTTAGTTATTTTTAATTAGATAATCGATGATTGACATTGTAGATTTTCTGAAGCTGAAGCTGAAATCAGGGTTGTCATGAACAAGTTGGATTAGCTAAGACGGCGGCTTCTTACAAAGCTTCTATAATTCAATCCTGTACAGGAATAAAATCTCTGTACAAAGGCTCTATTCGACAAACTTATAATCTGCAAGTGAGAATGGCGCCGAGTTGACGTTCACATTCCGTATGCTGTTTTTCACAGCCGCGATATTAACATATGGCACAGAATTCCCAGAGCACGACTTTAGTCTACCCTTTGCACAACTCTTCTTCTTTATTAACTTAATGGCGGTTATCACAATTGTACCAACATTATTTTGGTAGTAAAGAATTCTTATTAAAATTTCGTCACACTTTTTAGACTGATGAAGTTAAGTTCGTCCTGAGGTGCCAACTTCGACTCGGATGACTATTTTGTTGGTGTGGTTCCTCGAGAGCGCCGAACAGACTGAAACACCTGTGGCCATGCGTTAAAACTCACCCTAAGTGAAGAAAGAGTAAGTACTGGAGATGAGATGCCAGGTGTTATCGACAGTTATGGACGCCTTAAGAACCCCGACATTAGGATTTCCAACTCCCACGGAAGTCGTAGAGATCGGAACGACTGGTGCAATAAAGAAAGATTGATCGTCGAAATGCTGAGTACTTAGCAATGCAGCAGTATTTTAAAAGAGAGGAGATGGAAGTAGAATGTAAAGAACTTAGAAATGCTTTGCAGATGAAAACAAGTAGCCAGAAAGAAGAATCTCGTATGTGAACTAGAACAGTACAGAGACTGAACAGGATAGCAAGGACAAGGAAGGTTATCGAATCGTCGATCGCAAAAGCATATTGAAGCGTTATTGAAATGTCTTTCATGAAGAGCTAAAAGACGGAGTAACCAAACAATCGGAGGGTCTACCCATAACTCATTATTGGTTGATGCTGCCGCTACTAAACAAAAAAAAATTAGGAAAACCTTAAATGTGCTAAAAACACATCGATACAGAATATGGGATCCTCGGAAAGCTGGCCGAATCGGCAAATTTCCCTTTCAGCCAGCTGGTGAGTGCTGTGGACCCATGAATGCAATCTCAGAGCTCTGTTGAGCAAGGACTTCCGCCTTTTCATTGCCTTTGAATCTCCGGTGACCCGCGACCCAGATGATATTTTCACTCTAAGGCGTGGGATGGAAAAACTTCTAAAGTTTCACAACTTAATTCCCCCTGTTCATAGAATTGAACGCTGCATAA
The DNA here is from genome assembly GCA_963855945.1 of Thereva nobilitata. Classification (NCBI taxonomy): domain Eukaryota; kingdom Metazoa; phylum Arthropoda; class Insecta; order Diptera; family Therevidae; genus Thereva; species Thereva nobilitata. The sequence continues at coordinate 11,834,488 of OY979694.1, read as the reverse complement.
AGTCAATTACTCTACAAAGCTATGATGGAGTTCGGCATAACCAATAAACGGACACAATTATGTAAATTGATCATGACCAATGTGACAAGCAAAAGTAAACATATCTAGAACACTGTCCAGACCAAGCAATATCTATGATGGGCTCCGCCAAGGGCACGGTTTGGCCTCCTCTTCAACCTGGCATCACCAAAGAGTCCAATCAAATACTATCATTGAAAGACATCATGAGTTGTATAAGATCCTGCACTCAGGAAGCACTGTAATACAAAAAACACGGCGGTCCTACTTGTGAGACCATCTAGGTCCCATAAATCAAAGTATTGGAACATGATTTTGAAGCTCTGCACATATTCACCTACCGTGAGCTAACACCTACCCGGTTTTGTATGTGCAAAAAAAAAACTTTCACTAGTATTTATTTAGATTTATAATATTAAAAGATAGATGAATTAGGAATTCTGATGGGCGTTCATATTCACTCAGGACTAATGGGTCCATATTATTCATTTGATAGATTTTTTCAGTTTATCTGCGAGTTCGTGCAAAATCAACATGGTTTACTTCTTCTTCTTCTGCTCTTGTAGTTCCTGGTGGGGCATAAGGCGGAAACAGTTGCTCTCCAGCGGACTCTGTTTTATGCGACAGCTCTCAGCTCCGACCAGGATCTCCCAGTTGTTGCGGCCTCTGCTAATAGGCCACGTTTTTCTAGGTCTTCCAGCTCGACGGGTTCTTTGCGGATTCCAATCAAGAGCCTTTTTAGATAGATTCTCGTTCTCGCGTGGCAAAGTGTGGCCAATAAAATTCCTTTTCCTTCGCTTGATTTCGTCGTCTATACCTTCCTGGGCGGCACGGCGCCATAGTTTTTTATTTGTAATACTTTCTTGCCAGCGGATTTTTAGGATATACGACAAGGCACCTGTTGATGGAAATTTGAAGGCGCCTTGTGATGAATTGGGTGACTTTCCATGTACAAAATTCAAAAGAACTGTCTTAACATTGGAGTTGAACAGCCGCAATTTGGTGTTAGTTGGGATCTCCGTTGATCTCCATATGCAGGACAGGTATGCATATGGCAAAGCCTTCAGGTTGGGTTCTGTGTCCTGCCGATCCTCCATAAGTAGGCCGCAGTGTTTGTGTCAAGACAACCAGTATTCTGATTTCCTGCCTCTTATGCTCCAACAATATCCTGACTGAAGCCGTTCATGTACCATTTAAGCCCACACCGTAGCAGCTTGTAAAGACCCCTGGATACCCTTTCTTCTATGTTCACTGAAGGGAGCTTAAGCTCTAAGATTTTCGATGACAGCAATTTCGTTCTCGGGGGTCTCGGCAAATATCACGTAATTTTTTTCCCGCAAGAAACAGTGTAAAATTGCGAGAAAACTGAGTTAAATTAATAGAACAGGTAAATTAAGCCGAAAACAGCAATATAGCGGAAATAATTAGGTGCAGGCTGAAAATTGACAGATAGCTTACTTTTAGGGTTCTTAATAAGGGGTTATAAAGTCTACCGATTTTCTACCCCGGGAAGTCCACTTTTTAGGGTGTTTTAGCCCTCAAAATGGGGATTTTCGATTTTTCTGCAATTTTTTTTGCAATATTTCTTAATATCATGTTGTTTTCTTCAACTTTAAGTGCAATATCTGTAAATTAGAAAATCTTTAAAATCGTCTTTTTGGAACCGCACTTAGGTATCATTCACGAAAATCTTGGTGCAGTCTCAGATGAACATGGTGAAAGGTTTTATCAATACATATTGCACATAGAGAAGGATTCATAATTCCATTACATAAAAAGTATACGTGATACTATTACTATATTTCGACTCAATAGCAATTGGGTGTAAACATTTAGCCATTGCTGTTCACTGTTTCAAATACCATCCAACTCGACCATCCAAAAAAAGTAATGAAAATATTTTAAATATCTGGGAATGAAGAGAGTATGGCGTGATGAAAGTTCTTATTATTTTATTCAATGGCCTGGGAAAAACTGGGAATGTAACGTATGCATTGTCTTATACGACCATTTTTAGACAGATTGCGACCCTACGCTGAACTACAAAAAAAAAAGGCCCAGAAGCCCAATTGAAAAACCTAGAACCTAATGCCCTCCTAAATATCCCAAGTGCATAATGTATCATAATGTAATCCTACTACAATAATAGAGATTATATTAGAAATCGGCTCTTTCCACATCAGTCAGAACACATGCTATCTGCGCTGCATTTTCACTATACAAAAAGCAGCCATTTACACCGGGGGACATTAGTCATCTAAGCATCTTACAGGATTCGAATTTTGAATCGACGAATCTGCTCCGACATACTAGAGGCCAAGATAGATTTTGAAAACCTTGTGTTGTGAATATTGAGGGCTGTGAAGAATGGAAGTCTAACAGATCCGCACTTCTTGAATCTATATCCTGGTGTACAGGCGCGGCTCAAACGCCAATTTGAGAAGCTGTCTGTGACTTTAGACTTTGCCTTTCTAAAGGTGAAACCCCAATGTAGGCTTGGCTTGCTTTAGTGCTTTGCTTTGTTTAGACATATCAAATAAACCAGTGCTTTGTTATGGGAAAAAACCAAATGACAAAGCGGCAAAGTCAAAGCAAAGCCAAAGTAAAGAAAAGCAAAGCTCGAAATGGCCAATGTTCAATTTTTTGATGCTTTGTATGCTTTCGCGTTCGTTTAATATTTATTTTGCTTAGAGAAATAAATGTATGTAGAGGTTTGAGAAAATTTATTTTATAAAGAAATTATATATTTGGGAATAACATTAACTATAAATATTTAAGAGTTCAAAATTAATCTGACTCTAACTATTTCTATATCCCATTTTAACAAATTTCTCGTAAATGTTTGAACAGTTAATGCCATAAACCGTTTGTGCTTCTTTATCACTCTACACAACAATAGATATTTACATTCGATCCTTTGTTCTTTTTATGAAACAATAATGTCCCTTCCAAAGGAAAAATTCCTCAAAATTCATACCTAACTAGGTTGTCGAAAAATCGCCAAAAACGTCTTACGTAATTTATGGATGTCCCCTTAGCCGGACGAGCACGATTTGGAATTTTCACTTTACTAAAGTTATCCGAGGAGTTCGGATTTATTGCTTAAATTCACTACACCTGTGCGAGAAGGCCCTTGATGATGACCATAAACAATACGAACTTAACATATATCCATATAATCTTCAAAATATTGGCACTGCTTTTGTTTACTGTACCGCAAAACGGACAAAAAGCGATACTCTTGGTGTCTGTTATCTTATACTTTTAAAGCCAAAATTATACACAAAAGAAGTTTGGCATTATCCTTCAGCACAAGAATATCTCTTAACTTACTTTTGAACATACGTTTAATTTTGGTATACCTTAGCGATTCAGTTGACGCTTCACAAAATTTTCCTGGTCGTCTTTTTTATGAACTGGTCATCCAGTAATTACTTAAATCATTAGTCCTGGTACGCTGCTGGAGTCTTCACCATAAATTCTGACTGTTCCAAGTCTGAATTCTCGATTCCATAACAGAGGACGGATTTTTTTTTATTAAGTGTATAAAAACCTTACGCTATTAATAATTTTTGGCCCGCGGCTGCTGAGCCTTTTGGGCCAGAACCGGGGGTGTAAGAAATTGAAGGAGTTAGAGACTGTTGGGTTACTGTTAGTAGGATTAGGGCTAGGGTTAGTAGGGCTAGGGTTAGTAGGCCTGTGCTTAGTTGTAGTTACTTCTAAGTTAGTATTAAAAGTATTTGGTTAGTATTTTATTATCTAAAGTTGGTGGGCTATGTACTTTAAAGGGACAAACTGTGGTGGTTAGTGGATGTGGGATCTGTCTGTCTAGTCCTTGTGTGTGTTCTGAGGTCCATTAGTAAGCCTTGGGCGTTTAGCTATGGGAAAAGGGTCTGGGTCGGGTCATTGTCTGGTTGTAGCAGTTCGTGGGGTGGCTTGTGATAGTTAAGTCGTCACAGCGAGTTTGTTACTTCTCGGCGTCTAAAGAAGAAATGCTCCGCTGTGAGAGGGACGTCACAGTAAGTGCATGTTGGTGCTGGTGTTTTGTCGTAAATGTACTTTTTTAATGCCATCGAGTGACCTAGTCGTAGTTTGGTACATATGATCGTCGTAGGTCCGGTCCGGGGGGAATTTTAGGGGTGCATGCCCTAGGCCAAATTTTTTTAAGGAAACAGTTGATTTTTGATTTTTTGTTTGATCATATGTGTAATCATGTCCAGGTTTGGAGGGTCCTTCGTGAGTATCCCTGGTGCGTTATTTTTTTCTAGGTGGTTCGCTGCTTGATTCCCTTGAACTCCCACGTGACCTGGGCGCCAAGCAAGTGTGATGTCCTGTTTGTGGATCGTTTGTTTTATGTAGTCCGTCTGTGGGCTTGTGACCTTCGGGTTGCTAATGTGCTTTAAGGCAGCCAAGGAATCTGAGTAGATGACAGTGTTAACACGTGATCTTTTGGTCCAGTCTACCGCTTCCCAAACTCCGTACAGCTCACCGAAGTAAGCGCTGGTACCGTCAGATAACCTTCCTACTTCGATGGGGGTTCCTGTGTCGTCTGTTAATGCGTACGTCGTTCCAGTGTCTGATCTTGATGCGTCAGTATACAAACAATTTGTGTTTGGGTTACTCTTTGTGTATTGGTCCCTTTGTTCAAAATGTAATTTCTTGTAAATCGATGCGCTGGTGTTGTCCTTATGGTATTTACTCGAAGAGGGGATGTCAACCTTTCGCCCAAACTCCTACCAAGAGAACCCGAATATTTATGTCCTTTGGGCATGAGTGGTCTAGTTAAACCTTTAGATACTAGGTTTACTTTTACTAGGGATTAGTAGATATATTAACCACTGCCCTAAACTATCCTGCGTTTTGCGGTTTTAAGACCGGCAGCGATATCCTGGCAGAGTAATGGTAGTCGGAATTGAGTATGATCCCGAAACGTAGGTAAAAGTAAAATCTATATGATCATCTTCGTTTCTCTAAAATGTTACCATGTCACCACCTATTAAGCACAGCTCAAAGAATGTCTTAACACATTCTAGCCCCACCACTTTAACAGTTGACTAAAGATTGTCCATTAAAAATCTTTGATTGCAAATCTGTCGACTTTTACATGTGGATAAACAGGTAAAAGCATAAAGAAACGGTAGCAACAAATTGTATTTATGGAAATTGTTTTAAAGCTCAATAATGCAAGCCAAACAATGTTAAATACTTCCTGCAATGCCCCAGTAGCAGCATTCCACCCCCCACCATTCAGTGAAACAAGTGCACATGCATAATAATTTCTACACCATTCTAAAAATAAAAAAAAGCACACACCTAATGACAGCGAAATACGATATGATTTGGCAAACTAAACGTAATCAGGTTTACCGCAGCCCGCAAGACCCGACTAACGTGTTAAGCAACATATCTTTCGTCTGACTGAAATCGAAGACGTGAAAATTATTGCACTTGAGATCATCACCGATAATCTTGTTTCGAGTGATTTTCATGTTTTCCATGTCTACTAGATTATTGCTACCTTCTTCGTTTTTTTTTCTTCTTCTAATTTACCTTCGCACATAGCCATTTCGTGTGGAGGCAGCGCAGCCATCGATACAAGTTCGAGCGAGTAACTTTCACCTGATTTAAAATATCAAAAACGAATAATTTTTTTTCGTGGAAACTGAAGCATAAATCGGTGTGAATCTGGTTATTGAAATATTATGAATGGAAATTATCGATGTTTGGCCATGGAATTTCGGAAAGTTGCTAAAATATACACCTGGAACTGGTATTCTCACACAGGTTAAATGCCTGTAATTGACCGATTGGCGTGGAAGTAGCCAACTGGATACATTTGGCGTGGTGAAAAGATGCAATTTGAGCAATTTCATAGCTTGCGGGATTTAATATCGTATTTTACCAGACACGATTTACTTACAGTGTTAAAAAATTAAATGGATAAACTTACTCCGAGCACGCTTCAACATCGAGACTGCGCGGTGAAAGTTATAAAAGTTTATGGCGATGCATTTGGGTACTGTAAACAAAAAGAAACGAACTTTTAACCGGAAATATCAAGGTAAACTTAAATAACCCTTGCATAATCGAAAAATTGCGATGGTCATGTACAGATCTAATCCAGCAAATCGACTGTTTGTGCCATTCACCCCACCATTGTTATAGTTTTTATCACGCTTTATCCAACCGAAGAATAAAAAAAATGTATGAAACCTTTCCGCCATGAAATTATTCTGCTACACCTGAGGAGAGGATTTTTATCATTATCCATCGCTCGCGGTGTTACGTTGTTTCCCTTTTATCGTAAGACAAACGTCTTTTTCTTCATCAGTATAGAGATGCCAAGAATACTATGGCGTCAATTGGAGATGTCTTTGACCCTAATTAAAACTCATTTGAAGTGTATTTTGTGCCGAGGTTATACCTGTGTCCGGTGTATGGCGCTGGATTCACGGCATACCGCGATTGATGTGCTAAGGTCGGACAACGATTGAAATGCTTTCCATCAATCCAGATTCTGCCTGGGTAACAACATTCGCTAAGGCACCTTCAATCATTTTCTACTAGTTTGTTTTTATTACTATGATTTTCTACACTAGAATGGAAAATTATCACAGCGTGTGCTTTTCAGGTGAAATTTTAACTCTTTTTTTTTCTTCTTGTTATTTCCTACGAAACGAAAGACATACATTTAAGGAAAGTTAATCATTCTGGAATCTTATAAGTAAAACTGTGTCTTTTGTATTGGAATGAAAAGAAAATTGTAATCGATTTTATCTGGAATTGTACTTTTCAATACAAGGAAGTTTTAAAAACAGTTGTTTTTGTTTAGTGCAAACAGAGAGTAAAATCGAAATTTTTGTTTATCACCTTGCAAAAGAATTAGCACAAAGTGAAATTGTTTCAATAAATTAAACCCAATTTCATTTACTATTTATTTTCATTAAAAATCTTTTCTTTATAATAACTGATCAAGAAAATCTTAAGGTAATTAAAATTTATAAGTATGCCAAGGGTCCAAGTTCATTTTTCTGTATTTCTTATTTAAAAAAAAACTCATTACAATCTTTTTTTTATTACAATAAATACTTAAATTTTGTTAATGTTTTAATATTTCGTATCCAATTTGCAACTAAAGAAAATTATCTGGGAAAAAACTAAAAAAAAAGTCCATTTATACAATTGAGAAACAAAAACTTTTGCTTGCATAACGAAGTTGATCGCAAAAATGTGCCAATTTTATTGTTTCTACGTTGAAAATTAGCAAAAATATTTTGGAAAGAAGTTGGTTAACTTTTTGTTTTTAAATATCGAATGAAAGTAGAAATGTCGTCAAAAGAGGAGATATGTGCAACCTTATGGTGGATCTTGGGATATTATGCCTTTCACCTCTCACTCATAATCTCATATTACGACCTTCACATGGTAAAACTGTTTGTTAACTACAAATCTAGACTGGATTTTCAAACTCAACCTCCTTTACAAGGGAGAACAACCTTCAGAGCCTACCAGCCCAAGATATTAATGCTGTCGAGAGATTAATTTTTTGAACTATCAAGTATTTCCTCTGGCCACTATGCGCATCTATTTGTACAAACACCTTATGGTGGCTGGCATAGGGCATCCTCCAAGATGATGAACCTTCTTTTCCTTTCATATTCGTGGGACTTTTATAGACCAAGAACATAAAAAAAATTAGAGACGAAGAAGAAGATTGTAAGGTAGATGTTATTAGTATCAGCTTGAACCAGGCGCGGATCTAGAATTTTGTTTTGGGGGGGGTCCTGGAATTAAAAGTAACGGAAAAGAAATTCTACTCCTAAAAAACAAAAACAAAATTAACAAAACGAACAAAACTAAGCGAATTTTCTGGTGGATTAAAAACAAACGTGCCCTACGAAAACGTGCCCTAATGTGTTTTTGAGGAAGACGCGCCCTTTCTTGTGAGTGCAGCTAACTTCAGAGCTTGCAAATCAAACATATTAGTAGAGTGAAAATGAACAAAAAAATTGGTGATAAGTGATGTAACCGGAACTTCAAAATTTTTTTTATTTTTTCATTTCATACATGCATCTGAGTCGAAAACCGAAAAGTTTGGCAAAATCAAATGCGATCATAGCGAGGAAAGTGCATAAAAGTGGATTTTGAGTGCATCATAACCAGTGTTGCCAGAACTACGGATTTCTCAGTAGAAACACGGATTTTCCGAACGAGGAAAAAAATAACGGATTTTTCAACGGATTATAGCTCAAATACGGAATTTTAACGGAATAGTACAATAAATTTACGGAATTAACGGATTTTTGGAAATTTCTAAAACATTTCCTTTAGCGGAGAAGAGTGTCGAGATGCTTAAAGAATTCGAATTCATTGAACCTATGAATTTGAAAATGTCTCACATTACCTTGTTTATGCGTAAGTCGAATTTCGGCCTAAGATAGAATCCGGCTCCGTATAAACAGTCTTAGGGCCGATTCACAATTAAGGTGTCAAGCCTCAAGCTTCAAGCTTCAAAAATTTAGGTTTATAGGATTTATGTACAATGATTCACATTCAAAGCTTCAAGTTGCAAGCTTCAAATGAACTTGAAACTATAGAAAAAAAATTGAAGCTTGATACTTGAGGCTTGAAGCGCTCATTGTGAATCGGCCCTTAAGCCGAAATTCGTCTCAATCTTAATATATTTCAGCTTAAGACGAATTATTGTGTGGATGTGTGAGGAGTTCTCAAAATGGCTGATTTTGGTCTTATACATTAAAAAAATAATCTCACCCTATTCCGGTTAGTGATTAAAGTTATGTTAATGCATAATATAGAATGTAAATTTTCAATTGTCTGAGAGAGAATCCGAATCTGTTTATACATCCAATTCGTCTTAAACTGATTTTAAGCTTAAAACCGTCTTACGCATAAACAAGGTAAATGTATCAGTCGCTGCCGACTTCTTTGGCTTCGACATCGAGGATGTCCACCAGGAATTCAAAACGCTGAAAAGAATCTTCAAAAACGATTTTCACTTGGACAAAAATTCTTTTTGGAACAAAGTGGGTAACTATGAAAACCACAGAGTTTCCATTGGTTGTGCCACTGTAAAACGAATTTTCAGTCAGATCAATATCAACAAAACGAAGCTCAGAAATAAACTGGATACAGAGACACGGCAAAGTTCTTCTTCGAGATACTTCTATAAAGTACATCAAAGTGATGAATAAGAGTATTAATTAGTAGAAAACACTGATCTACTGAGAAATACTCTTATTCATCATTTTGTGCATTTATAGTTTGCCAAAGTTTATGTTATTTTCGTGCAATTGATTTTGTCACTGATTAAAAATTAAACACCTTTATTCCACTTAAACTTAAAGCATCTTATGCTTCCAAATGTAAATTTAAATTACTTAAAATAAATACTAAAAAGTACGAAAAACTGGTATGTGATATATCAAATAATTTATAAGTTTCATTGAAATAGCCAGATGGAGCAACAATACGGAGCAACGGATTTTTACGGAATTTGTCCCACCTCAGAAAATCACAATCTACGGATATTCGAAAAAATCACCTGGCAACATTGATCGTAACACTATTTTTCAAATGTCTACGGTTCTATTGGTCGTAGAAAATAACAAAAAAAAGGAAAATACTCGTGAATAAAAGGGCTATCGAACTGGTGGGGCGAGATTTCGTTAAAAATAACTCCTAACCTCAAAAAAAACAAATTTCTCATTTTATTTGCGGCAACGCGCAAAAAGTAGAAAGTTGAAAATTGAGAATGCTTTCTCTTGGTAGGAATAAGGAAGCCTTCCTGTCCGTTGCCAAGAGAAGGTATAGAGAATTTTTTTGAAGCTTGACTTGTTTAGTTTTCCGTTTTAAAGAATTCTGTTTTTGTTACAGCTGTGGTTACTGTAAAGAACTAATTTATAGTGAACAAATCCACAGATATAAAAACTAAGATTTGTAATTAAAAATCATGTTTGCGATTTACTACTCTTCCGGAATGTAAAGTGCAGCCCAGCGGGAAATGGAATCATACTAAGAGCATGACGGTAGCCTTTTTTGGAAGGCGAGAATTCCTTCCTTTTCGCATTCCGCTCCTTATCTTTTTTGTGCAGCCATGTCATTAGAAGGAATGAGTCGAAAAGCTCTAAAAGCTCATTCACCTTCCCAACGCATTCCCGGTAAGGTGTTTGTGATAAGTCATCTTTTATTTCTTCCAAGGAAGTACAATTTCTTACACTTTCTAAATATATTTCCGGTGAGATCCTTGAGAGATATTATACATACGGAAGAAACACTGCCCTATTAGTATGAAAATTTTATTAAAACGCAAAAAACATACTTATCCATCCTACTTTTGTGGAAGTACGTATACGAATTTCTTCCTAAAAGCTTCTTGAGGAAGGCCTTCAAACTTTTCCCGCTGGGAGTCTTCAAAATAGCTTCCAAGAAAATTCAAATGAAGTTTTCTTATAAAATTCGAAATAATTTACAAAGAATGTTTTCATATCACTTCTGCAGAATAAAAACAGAAGACTTCGGAAAAACTTCCTTGGAAGATAAAAGGAAGTCTTCCATCCAATGACATGGATGTATAAAAAGAATATGAACTAGAGCACGGAAGCGATTGCTTCTAAACTTCTTCAGAATGTTTCTTGCATTCATGATTGTATGTTTAATTTTCCTTGTGGGTAAAGCAACTTGCGCGGTGTGTGCGTAGCGTAAAACAGCATTTCGTTAGTGCGCATTTGAATGCACTACTTCTATTCTCTCTGTCATTGCCCGCATGGCGTTTGCGCCTGTTTCTGTCAGCAGCTTTAAGCCCTAGACAGGCTGTCACGCTAATCGGGATTATGACGTCAAAATGACGTAGATCGATGTACAAGATAAGAGAGTAAACTGGATTTGTTAATCCTCAATATACAACTCGATTTGCCTGGATTTGTTTACCATTTACTGCCATCAGCGCCATTAGTGGTGAGTTACTTTATCAAAATTGCATGTCATCTCCTATCTGAAAACGTAAAAAGAATGTTTATTGTGGGAAAACTTCGACGGAAACAAGGAAAAAATGCACAATTATTTAATTTAAAAGATATGGAGAATTTAGGGAGTCTTCCAAGGTAATAGTTAAAAAGTTTATATCAGCTGACAATTAATCTGGATCAAGAAGCCGGATGTGTCACTATGATATTAATCCGGATTCCGAAAGTCAAGTATGCCGTCATAATCCGGATTAAGTGTGCCAGTCTGTCTAGGGCTTTAGAATAACAGAATCTGGATTTTGGACCGGAATCAGGTGAGAGCACACGAACTCTGTTAGGTACCACACAGTTTTCAGGATGCCATAAACTTCTTTACTGACGGCTCTAAGCTCGAGGGTCGAGTAGGAGGAGGATTCTTTTCCCCAGAGATTGGGATTAAAGTCTCCTTCCGACTAATCAACCAGCTAGGCGACAGGAATCAGACTGTCTACTTCTTCTCAAATAGTCAGGCGGCTCTGAAAGCCCTGCGCTCTTGCACAAACAGCTCTAGAACTATCTCTGAATGTCGCAGATCTCTTAACGAGATGACTCAGTAGTTCAGGACCCTCCTCGTATGGGTGCCTGGTCACCGAAACTGAGGGAAATGGTAAACCTGACGAACTGGCTAGGAAAGGCACGACCGCCACTCTCCATCCAGGAAAGGAAATGGTTGGTATGCCTTGGGCGACTATTAACGCCTATTTAAAAACTTTTTTATTATTTAAAATTTTTAGTTTATCTAATAAAAGCTTGTTTTTAAAAATTTTTTAATTTTTTTTTATTTTGATTTTTAATTTTATGTTCTTTAATTTTGTTTTTTTCACTTGAAATGAAGACACACAGCTAATTGTATTCTACTTATCATACCCCTTCATTTGATACCCATATCGAGGGGTTCTTCAGAAAATGGTAATGCGCCATTTTATGGCGTCCGCCATATTGGATTTAAAATGACGTCACTTAACCTACTGTATTGTACTCGTCATTCTCTTTCATTTGATATCCATTTCGGGCGGTTGTAAAGAAAAAGGAAATCTGATATTTTATGGTGGTCGCCATACTGGGATGTACCATAATATTGAATATTGCACTGTCTTCAAAACCAAAGGTTTGTGCCAAATTTGAGCATCACTGGATATCGGTAGTCGAAAAATCGATCTCAAGATTCCTCCCAAACAGAGAACGAAGTTAATATAAAGCTTGTAAAAACTGAAAAAAGGGACCTATAGACCCCCAACCTCTTCTGTTAGCTCCACTCTCACCCTCCAATATTGCTAGTATATTGGTAAGTACTCCTTCTACCCAATATTCTTAGTATACAACCTTTATAACTGTGCCAAAATTCTCCTCAATTTTTCCTTTGTTGCCTGGACTAATAGAGGGGCTGTAGTAGCTGTGAAACCGACTAAAGTAGCATTCTCCTGCTTTCTTGTTGCCACATTTGTAACTAATTAGACGCAACGAATTTCTCCGGGTTTTAAATTTCTAAACAAAATTTGCTATCCGCGCGTAGATTATCGCGCTTGCTCACTGTGGTCCAAAAAAGGCATACGAATTAACATTGTCATGGCCTTTGCGAAACTAGTCGAGGTTTTATATTGATTCATAACTGCACTGCAAATCTCAGCTTTTGGAAGTGTGTTATTTTAACACGCTTAAAGTGTGTTATTGTGACGTCACCCATTTGATTAACATTGTAGTCACTTTTTACACACTTACAACGTGTAAAAAGTGACTACAATGTTAATCAAATGGGGGACGTCACAATAACACACTTTAAGCGTGTTAAAATAACACACTTCCAAAATCTGAGATTTGCAGTGTGTAGACGAAACTTGGATCCACCTGAGACGAAACAGTCAAAACAGCGGTCTGCAAAAGGTGAACCTGTTCCGAAAAAGGCGGACACTTTTGCAACGGCCGGGAATGTTATGGCGACTGCTTTTTGGTGTAGTCATAGAATTCTGTTCATCGACTATGTTGACAAATTTAAAAAAAGAACAGGAGTATTCTTCGTATCAAGTAATGACTTGATTGCCACTTCTAGGGAAATATTGCGGAAACAACGGCCGTATTGGAAGAACAAGAAAGTGCTGCAAGACATGATGGCATTTCGCCGGTTCCATTGTCAAAATTCACAAATTGCACTTCGAATTGGTTGACTACTCCCCGTATTCACCAAATTTAGTTCCAAGTGTCTCTTTTTTCTGTTTCCTAAGGTTGAAGTTTGGCTTAGAGGAGGTTGCTCCATTTTTTTCTAGTACAAGAAGCCAACTATGCATCAATCAGTAGGGTTAAATTGGTTAGGGTCTCGCTGGGAAAAGTATTTTAACTTAAAATGAGACTATGATTAAAAAAAATATATAGTTTAAAGAAAATAAAAAATACGCTTTGATTTTAAAATGAACTAAAAAGTAAAAAATAATTTTGAATGTAAAGTTTTTATTGCTCCAGCCAGAATATGGAAACAACCTACCTTTCGAAATGTAAAACAGCGTGGGACTCTCTCCAATATTTATTAACACCGGACATTTTCGCTAGCGGCCCACGCTTTTTTACCTTTCGAAAGGTAGGTTGTTTCCATATTCTGGCTGGAGCAATAAAAACTTTACATTCAAAATTATTTTTTACTTTTTAGTTCATTTTAAAATCAAAGCGTATTTTTTAGTTTTTTTAAACTAAATATTTTTTATTTTCTATTTTTTAGTCTATCGCCATTTTGTAGAGACCGCCAGATTTAAAATGACGTCACACAGTTTACTGTACTATACTCGTTGTACGCTTTCATTTGATACCCTTACCGAGGGCGTTGTAAAGAAAAAGGTAAAGCGCACACAGTTCTGTATTCTAATTGTCACACCCTTTCATTTGATACCCATACCGAGGGTGTTGTAAAGAAAAGGTAGTCCGCCATTTTGTGTTGGCGGCCATTTTGAATTTTGAATGACGCCACAGAGCTTAGTACTCTACTTGCCATTTTCTTTCATTTGATACCCATATCGAGTGGGTTGTAAAGAAAAAGGTAGTCCGCCATTTTTTGTTGGCCGCCATTTTGAATTTTGTATAACGCCTCATAGCTAATTGTGGTTAATCTGGAGTATAACCCGACCCACCTCCGATTTTTTTGAAATTTTCAAATTATATGTATTTTGGTGCGTAGAATCCATTTCTGAAAAAATTAATTGCCGCTGACGCACCTTTTCGGAGTTATGCAATGTCAAAGTTGCCAAATTTCGCTTATTTCGAACGTGAAAATCGACACATCCCACTTCCGTTTTTTTCGAAATTTTAAAATTTTATGTATTTTGGTGCGTAGAATCCATTTTTGAAAAAATTAATTGCCGGTGACGCACCGTTTGCCCTCTATATACCGTTTTTTTAATACATTTGTAAAGCACCGCATTCTATGGGAGTATGAAATAGTAACTGCCACATTCGACTTTTAATTATTTTAAAATTTATATATTTCAAATTTTAAAATAATTAAAAGTCAAATGTGGCAGTTACTATTTCATACTCCCATAGAATGCGGTGCTTTACAAATGTATTAAAAAAACGGTATATAGAAGGCAAACGGTGCGTCACCGGCAATTAATTTTCTCAAAAATGGATTCTACGCACCAAAATACATAAAATTTGAAAATTTCGAAAAAACGGAAGTGGGATGTGTCGATTTTCACGTTCGAAATAAGCGAAATTTGGCAACTTTGACATTGCATAACTCCGAAAAGGTGCGTCAGCGGCAATTAATTTTTTCAGAAATGGATTCTACGCACCAAAATACATATAATTTGAAAATTTAAAAAAAATCGGAGGTGGGTCGGGTTATACCCCAGATTTACCCTAATTGTACTCTACTTGTCATACCCTTTCATTTGATACCCATGTCGGGGGTCGAGGAGCACAACAGCAAAATTCGGCCGCCATCTTGGAACCGCCATCGTGATTATTTCACAAAATTGTCAGATTGCATTGTCACGCGAACCATACATATGTGCAAAATTTGAAGTTGCTCGGTTATATGCAAGTGGGTGAAAATCAAGTTGCAAGATTTGTCTACATACATACATACATATATACATACATACGTACATACATACATACATACATACATACATACATACATACATACATACATACATACATACATACATACATACATACATACATACATACATACATACATACATACAGGTGAAGCTAATATAAAGCGTATAAAAATAAAACTTAATTTGACCGAAAAAATTCAAGGCTCAAAAATTTTGAAACGACCGTCTTAACTTTAGTTCAAATATGCAAACAATATCGAATATTAAAACTTCAACCAAAAATCAAAATTTCCCCTCAACAAACTACCTACAACCAACACATCTCACACCCTTATCCCATTAAAGCAATCTCCCTCAACTCCCGGTATAACTTCCAAGTAATTAATTCAAGTAGCAACCAAAAATTTATTAAGTTTCCCCTGAGGTAATAAAATCGCGAAACCCTAACACCTTTTCCTGCCAATTAAATTTTTGGTAAGTACTAGAATTTCCGCAGTTTTGCGTTTCTAGGTTGATTTATGAACATTACCGCATAACCCGTTTACTAGTAGGCAATAAACCTAAGCAATAAAACCGCAACTGATAAGTGAGAGCCCCAAGTTACCTCAATCGAAATTACCTACGCCCAGACTTCCTCTCCAGCAGCACACCTATGACTTAAAGTGGAACGAAATTGAAAGTTTTCTGCGCGAAAATATCTGGAGCAAAGATGGAGTTTTTTTTTGAGTAGTAGATAACTGCAAATTAGACATCTTTTAGTTTCCTTGTTTTTTTATCTTTTCTTGGTTTGTATTTTTAACTCTATTATTTTTTTCCGGTTTCAGGTTCCCCTTGGCACGTGGATATAATGGCATCACCTGGCTTAACGGCTTTAGGTGAATCAACCCGTTTGGTCCCAGCTAATACCCCGGCGGTTTTTGAGATACTGCCGCCTCCTGGATCAAGCCTCAATCGAGGCGAGTGTCTAGCTACAGTCCTAGCCCCAAGTAAGACTAAAGTTAACGCTAGAATCACCCACGAGGCGGCAAATGGTGCTATGCGGATTGAGTTCGTCCCGAACGAGGTCGGAACGCACATCATTGAAGCATCAATAAATGGCACCAAATTGGCCGGTGGCCCACTAATAGCAAAGGTCTACGACGCAAGTCTGATCCAAGTCACTGACGTTAATGGCGGAGTCGTCGGGCAGCCGTGTCAATTTAGAGGTACGAACTGCTGCGGCAATAATCAAGGTAGTTAAGGTAATAATATTATGTCTAATTGCAGTTGATGCCAGTGCTGCTGGCGAGGGGCAGCTTGAAATTTCCATTAACGAAGGTGAAGTCCCGAACCACGTACAGGTTGTCGGCGGCGGACGATGCCTAGTGTCATTCACACCAGAACAACCGAAGCCACACCTGATTGATATCAAGTTCAATGGGGAAACGGTGCGAGGATGTCCGTTTGTGTGCTCAGTTGCTGACACTAGTCGTGTTATGCTCAATCTATCGAACCTTGAATTAATTCCTTTGAATCGTCCTGCATCCTTTCATATAACAGTCAGCGGAGGAGGTGCAGCTGAACTAGCGGTTAGCGTGCGTGGACCGCATGAAGAGCTTCCGGTGAGAGTGACTGGGGATATTCATGCTGGATTCACTGCCGAATTCACTCCAGTATCAGTTGGTGGCCATTCAATAAATGTCGAGTACAATGGATTCCCAGTTCAGGGTACTCCATTCCTGGCAAAGGCCTACGATGCCTCAAAGGTGGTTGTAGGAAGTGTGTCCAGAGGTACAGTAGGTCGCCCAGTTCAGTTTACAGTCGATGCTGGAGATGCGGGGGAGGGTAATCTAGAAATTACAATATCCGCAAAAGGCCATAACATTCCGACTCAAGTTCATCCGCAAGGAAATGCAAGGTAAGCATTCCCACCATAAAAATTATCACATTTATTAATTCATTACATTTCAGATTTTCCGTTTCATTTGTGCCAGCTGAATCCTGTGAACATATAATAAATGTTTCATTTAATAAAATGCCAGTTCCAGGATGTCCAATTACAGTTAATATTAGCGGTGGCATGGCCGGACCTCAAGTATCTTTGGGCGGTCCTGGACCAGTCCATCAGGCAAATTCTTTTGTTATAAATCATACCGGTGGCCGCCTTGAAGATATTGAAGTGAATGTTGAAGGTATGATCGATATTATAGGAATATTAACTGAAAAGATCAGATCAATTCGCTTAAAATTTTGTACAGACTTCTGAGAAGACCTCAAACTTTCTCTCTTTGTTCTTTATTTTTCGTCATTGGCTCAAAGTTTTTCTTGTTTTTTTTTAATTTTATTTTAATGTGCACGTGAATTTAATTAATTATTTATTTATTTTTTAAAGTTTTGTCTTCTTCTCATTGTTAATTTTTTCTTCTTAACTTTATTTTGTATAAAAAAAAGATTTTTATAAAAAAAAACACACGCAAGAAATCAAATTTATTTTATGTACAGCATCAATTACAACTTTTATGGTATTTAAATCCACGCTTAAGAATTCTATTTGATAAAATATTTGATTTTATATCAAAGTTTTAAATATAAAATTATATATTGTAAAAACTTGCATAATATAGCTAAAAATGATACTGTCTACTTTTGAAAAGGTATTGGTGCTCGTGCAAACTTTTCATTTATGCGTTCGTATTATGTCGAGAATTAAAAGCTCTAGAAGAATTTTGAACAATTTTTTAGGTCCTTTATAGACAAGGATGTATGCATCTAGATGGACCAACTCTTTCGGAAAAGGAAGCAAGCGGAGCTGCAAAAAGTGAAACTTTCCTGCATTCGCGGAGAGCTTTTTCATGTGCTTTCAACTTGAGTAAACAAAAGCTCGCATTCACTCTAAAAAGAAATATGGCCATGAATCCGAAAAAAAACAGTATTCATACTAAGGTACTTGCGATTGGTGAGCTTTTCAGATTTGAT
Source organism: Thereva nobilitata (assembly GCA_963855945.1). Taxonomy (NCBI): domain Eukaryota; kingdom Metazoa; phylum Arthropoda; class Insecta; order Diptera; family Therevidae; genus Thereva; species Thereva nobilitata. The sequence goes on along the minus strand of OY979694.1, from coordinate 11,816,445 downwards.
ATGTGAAAACTAAGCCTTGGCTGCTTTGGCACTTGGTTTTGCCTCATAAGAAAGCTCTGTTTTATTTGATATGTCAAAGCAAAGCAAAGCAGCAAAGTGTACACTGGGATTGAACGTTTAGTAGGTCAGGCTACCATTATAGTTAATTAAAGTTAACACCACTCGGTGCATGGTGTTCTTCCTTCTATCAATAGAAAAGGTTCTTATATAATCTATCATAATCCTTTCAACCGGGAGAAGAAATTTACTCCTTCCAAAGAAAATTGTGTAGTTTAGTAGATGCTTCGGGCGTACGACTACCGGCCTAGAAATCCCAGCTTTCGAACCCATGCGGCGCGTGTGTAATTTCGTTCTGTGTGCAAAACTGTTTTTTTTTAAAGAACTATGGAAGCACTTTTACATAAGTATTGTTAATATAAAATTATAGCACAGAAGAATGTAAAAGCTTTTATGCTTTGGGGAAGCTGTTTGGCCTTAAATATACGAGAAGCATCCTGTTTAAGGAAAAGCTCTTTCTGGGCAAGGAAGCGTGCGAAGTTAAAGTGAAACCCCAATGTACGCTTGGCTGGCTTTGGTGCTTTGCTTTGCTTTGACATATTAAAAAAACCAATGCTTTGTTATGAGGCAAAATCAAATGCCCAAGCGACTAAGGCACAAGTTTAATAAATTGGAGTTCACCTTTAGAAAAGTGGATAGTTTCGTGCTGCAGTGCAGATTTTTATTCTTCTTCTCTTGAACTAAGATCACGGGAAGCTAGCAAACATCAAACTAAGATATTAAGTTTGGAAAATAAAAAAAAAACTTTGAGAGGAACTTCAAAAAACTTAACAAAGCCAAAAAAATCATTACTGGACAACACAAAAACTGCTTCGGTGCTTTCAAGCCCGTAAACATCATCGAGGTATACCTTTAAAGAAGATTCAAGGATTACCTTTACCCACAATCGGTGGCATGTTTAAAATGCTTAAACGTCAAATACTGTAATCCATAAAAATTTTGTGGTTTGACAATTCTATTTTCGAAAATCAAATTTCCAATTTTGTATCACGACTTTTTCCCATGTTTTTGTATATCGATCTCTCGTTTCCTACTTCTATTTCATTTCAAATACCGTTTTTCTACTGCGAAAATCGTCACAGAGCATCATATTATCCGGGATCGTCAGTGAATATACCCAGATAATTCCTTTCAAGATAAATTTCTACAAAGTACTATACAATACAATTGGCGCTCTGAGCCTCTTACAGTGCTCCAAAGTCTTGTTTTGTATATTTGTTCCAAAGATATAATGAGCCCATGAGGCCTTATCGATGGAAACATTTTTTAAATGAGAAAGTCCAAATCACTCTTGGCACTACTAGTCCGTCATGTCGTACTGGTCTTGAAGCTTGTCTACTTGTCTAGTAGCAAGCTTGGTTCGAAGAAAAGAATAGAGGATAGGATCGGTTAATAGTAGGCGGAGGAGGCGAAGGGCCTTGCGTTTGAACTCCTGAATGTTGTAGCAGATCTGACACAAACAAAAAATTTGCACGAAGCCCATGGTTGACGGGGCTTCGATTTCGTAACGTCGACGTCAACGCTCGCGATAAACAACCCTGTAGATTTGTATGGTGTCTCAGAGCATCGCTAATAAGATGATATGGTATTCGATGGATGAGTTTAGTTCGGATACTTGTACAGAAAAATTGTGGTATGTTTCTCTATGAAGAAGCCTCAATTTAGTCCAACTAGAGATTGTATGGAACATAAATTGACGATAATGAAAGCTAATTCTATTGTTGCTTTCTTTCTGCTATTGTTGACTATTTCAAAAACTTGTGAGCAGCTTTATTGTTATCAATTCTAGAGTTTTGAATTTCGAAAGTTGTTAAACTGTAAAGGTTAACAGGTGCTTAAGAAAAGATACAATACATAAGCTAAATACAAAATAACAAATGTGGACCCGGTACGCAAATCGACCCCACGATACTCCAGCAGGGGAGACACAGCTTTATTCGTACGTAAAAAAGCTTTTATGACGTATATGTAAGTTAAAGTAACCATAAAGCTCTTTCAGGTTAGAAGCGAGCTTAGCCATATTCTATTATAGACGAGGCACAAAAGCTTTCCTGAAAGCTTATTAAATTTTCTGAGGCACATACTACGCATGCGATCAAAGTAGTTTTTGTATAGTTATATTAAGGTCCGGTTACACGCAACGATCTGCTTGTGCAAATTGACTGGCGCAAGTCAATTGGTGCAAATAAACTGAGTGAAAATGACACTAAATTATGCTAATATGACACGATTATTATATTATATTGGTTATGAAAAGGTCGGAGGAGCGTCATAAAATTTCACCATTCACCCAAGGGCATGCTGAGGGTTGTAGCTTCGGTTTGAACATCGTTTAAACGCTCATGCCAAAACACCAACCTCAAGCCGATTTTCTAAGAACACATATTTTGTACAAGGCAACCTTTTTGGCTTGCGCCAGTCAAAAATTTGCGTTTACACGCAACGATTCACTTGTGCAAATTGACTTGGGCAAGCCAATCGGCACAAGCAGATCGTTGGGTGTAACCGGACCTTTAGGCTTGTTAAAAATTTCGTGGTGTTTTCCTGATAGATGACGTAAATTGCAAATAAGTCTCGAACTACTGATTGCAGCAATCGAATATTACTTTGAGTCTATCAATTGGTGCAGTTGTTGGAAAATTGCTTGCGTTTCAAAAAAGGAGAAAAATAATGATAAGTGGCGGTATTTTTTCCAATAATATTACGACAAAGGGAAGAACGCTGTGTAGGCTTGTGAAAAAGTTGTGCTGTGTGAAAAAGTTGTGCTGTCTGAAAAAGCTTTTGAAATAAGATAAACATGTCAGCAGTGTATGGATGTTGGAATTGACCACAAAACTTTTTTTTAAACCATTTACACAAAGGGGGATATAAAATAAAGCCTCGATGTGTGTGTGTGTGTGGTTGCCTGATGAGTAGAGCGCGAAAAATATGATAGACGAATTAACATCTAGGATGCGCTGCTGAAACGCAATGAATTCGACCTATTTCTGAAACGTCTCATTATCATTTATAAAACATGGGTCACATACGACGATTGAAAAGTCAAAGATCGTGGGCAAGAGAAACTATGATTAACGTTGATAAATATAAAGTATGTATGTGTGGTCGGATTGGAAAGGCATGGTCCACTATGAGGTACTTCTAGTTGATGAGACGATTGATTCTTAACTCTACTGTGGCCAACTAGAGACATTAAGCCTAGGCAAATGAACGAAAACCGATATCTACAGAACTCTATCAATGGAATTAAGTTTGCTTCAAAAGAAGCCTATGATATCTACTTGATACACTTTCTTAACCAGAAACCACCGTACCGATAGCATCATGACTCTACTCGAAAAATGGCGAAATATTGTCGATAATAATGGTTTAAATAAATTTATCTTCACACCGTAAGAAAACCAGTTCAATTTTACTAAAGCAACGCCTCGAACTTTTTCACAGATATTTTTGGAGCGGCCGGATCTGATATTGAAAAAATACCATATTAAACAGATCCTGGTTAGTCTCTGTTTTAGAACGAAAACTTTCAGAATTATTCAAAATAATTTCAAGTGACCATAGGGTGCCGTATAACTTTTTTACAAAATTTAAAAGTTCGTGGACTTCAAACTCTTTCTGAAAATACAAAATCCGGTTCAAAAATTTCTAGATGAAACAGTTTGGTACAAAAATATTTCTTCAAGAAGCAATTGAGTAGATTAATGTATATTGAAAACAGATAAATTTTGTAATAACTAGTATAAAAAAAATAGTAAAATAAATAAAGTTAAGAAGATTAAAATTTTATGAATGCCTAAAAAAATGTCTTCTAATATAGATCTAAGAAATATCCCCATCGTGTACTTAACACATTTATTTAATTAATAATATTTTTTCTTTATATTTTTTTGTTATTTTTGGATGTGATGACATTTGATCATAATTTTTCTTATACTTATGTCTATATTATTTCAGGGCGACGAAGACTTTTGTACTAGACTATATGGACAAAGAAAAATAAATATATATTTTTTTTTCTAAAGCTTTTACTAACACACTCAAATCTATTTTGATTTTTTATCAAGAGTGGTATAGTATAAAGTCACTAAAAAAAATAGAAAAAGAAAAACATAAAATTCAATAAATAAGGCACGCTTTAAAGCTGAAAGGAAAGTTTTTACTAACAAATTTTTTTTTCAAAATAAAATTTTTAACAAATTTGATGAACGAAGAGAGAAAGGAAGGTTTTGTCTGTAATTTGTATAGTCAGTGCTGTAGTTTGCTACGAGGAAAACATGCATGCTGGCATTTTGTGGTTGTAAATAACAATAATAAAATTTTTTAAAATAAAAAATCATTACATAAAATTGTTGGGTGGTGGATTAGTCTCTGCTGTATATACATATACATACATAAAACAAAAAAAATAATTTCTTATTAAGGCTCTTGTTTCTAATATGCTTGATATCTTGTAACATAACCCCCACTATCTCCTGTTATCCTTGCTGCATTTTGTAATCTGTTGAAAAGTTCGTGTTTGCTTAAATCACTTATGACTCTCTGACCCACTCCTATCATTGACTTAGCAATAGAAAAAGAAAAGTTTTAAAAAGAAAATGACTGAAAAGAAAAAAAGAGTTCTTTGACTTAAACAAAAAAATTTCTCTCTTCAACACACTTCGCACGCGCTTATTGCTGGATCTGGCACCTATTTGCCTACCTTTTTCGCCTGAAACATTTTTGTGGGCGCTTTAGGCCCGTCTGGACAGTCAGTTCCTGCACAGGTCCAGCAGACTGCTGATGGGGTATTCAAGGCGGAGTTTGTACCGAGATCTGTTGGTGAACATCGTGTTAATGTAACAGTTAAAGGTCAACCAACAGCTGGTAGTCCTTATGCTGCTAAGGTAGATTTACTATATTATATGCTAGGCCCAAATAAAAAATAATGTATCATATGTAATTCCAGGTATACGATGTTAGCGCTATCAAAGTAAAGAACGTCAGTAATGGAACTGTTGGAAAATCAGTAACGTTTCTTGTAGAAACGTCACAGGCAGGACCCGGTAATCTTGAAGTAACCGTCAATGGCGGTCGAGTACCAACATCAGCTCAAGCACAAGGCCAACATACATATGCGATAAGCTTCACCCCACGTGATGCTCAGAACCATACCGTAGAGCTTCGATTCAATGGACAAGATGTACCTGGAAGTCCTTTTACATGCCGAGTATCAGCGGCAGCTCGTATCGTCTCTCCAGAATCAATGGACAAAGTCAGTGTGGGTCGACCATTCGAATTTGTAGTTGAATCCGATGTCATGCCCTTGGTCGAAGTACTAGGACCAGCCAGACGAAGTGTTTCAACAAAGATCGATCCAATTGAGAATGGTTACAAAGTAAAATTCGAGCCATTGGATGTCGGTGATCATTCAGTTGAAGTTCGGCTACCACAAGGTGGACATGTCGAAGGTAGTCCATTCCTTCTCAAGGCATATTCTGCTGAAAAAGTGATCGTCACCGATATCAGACCTGGTGTAGTTGGTAAAAGTGTCAGCTTTGGTATAAACGCCAGCCAAGCAGGTGCTGGTAACTTAGAGATCATAGTAGCAGTAAATGGAAAGAATGTGCCAAATTTTGTACAATCTGAAGGCAATGCTCGTTTTAAAGTGAATTTCAAGCCAACAGAAGCAGCACCACATTCGTTGTCTGTTCGTTTTAATGGCCACCCTGTACCTGGTTCACCGTTTACATGCCATATTTCTCCAGCTCCTATTTCACTCCCGAAAGCAGTAGCAACTGGCGAAGGATTGAAGCAAGCCGCTGTAAAATTGGAAAATACTTTTGAACTTGAAGGATTCGAAGGAGTTGAGCCGCAAATATTCGTAACTTCACCATCTGGAGATAATATAGCATGTCTCATGGCTCAAAGAGGTGATACCTACACGGCTTCATTTAGACCAGTAGTTGTCGGGCGTCATTTAATCAGTGTTACTGCCAATGATCAACACATCAACGGATCGCCGTTCTCATGTAACGTCTTCGATGTATCACGAGTTACAATAAGTGGTCTAGAGCAGCACGATGGGCCAACGTCTTTGGGTGTACCAGTAACATTCAGCGTTGATGCAGCAGGAGCTGGTGAAGGTACTCTGGAACTTGTCGTATCCACTGAAACTAGCACTGTAAAAGCTGAAGTAGTCGCTTGTGCTCGAGGACTGTACGATGTTACGTTTGTACCACAAACCTGCGAGCCACACTTTGTCAACATAACATTCAACGACGTTCCAGTTGATGGCAGTCCATTCCGTGTTGAAGTCCAGCAAACCACACAACAATTACAAATTGGAAGTCTAGCTTCAATCGATCTAGCATCTGAGGATCAAATTGTTGAAATAACTGGTCCTGATCATAAACCGATCGCTTACACAATATCACGGAATTCTGCCGAGTTTCGCACATATATGATCGGAAACTATATAATCCGATTCATTGATCGTGAAACTCGTCATCATATTACGACACGAACAATAAGTGTTTTCGATCCAACATTAGTTAAGATCACCGAAGTTGGTGAAGCATTGTGCCACCGTCCAGCAACTATATCCGTTGCTGTTGATGATGCAGGCCATGGAAATTTATCAGCTTTAGTTCGATGTGGTTCCATTGATGTTCCGCACTCCATTCGAGGACCATCGAAGAATGGAATTTGGGAGATAGTTTATCATCCAACTCGTGTAGCACCGCATAAGATCGCCATAATGTATAATGGGGTTCCAATATCAACGAAATGGTTGGAGATAAATGTTCAACCGCCAGGAGCTGGTAAAGAGATCAATGTTAGTGGTTTGGGATTGTATCAAGCAAAAGTTGGTAAAACAACATCTTTTGCTATTGATACTACTGGTCGACCAGCAAGAGAATTTGATGTTGTCGTATCTGGACCTGGTGGTGAGGCATTGCCTGTTCGGTGCTATCAGACTAAAGGAGGACATCTGCAAGCTGAGTTCACTATTAATAAAGTTGGACAATCTCTTATAGGTAAGGAAATTAATTTACAAAGAATGAAATGAATAAAAATTTTTGGTCTTTCAGAGGTTCTTCATCAGTCAAAACCCCTTCCTGGAAGTCCTTTTACATGTGAATCTTTCGATCCTAACAAGATTCAATTGCAAGGCGTTCCAAAGGCACAACTGGCAATGCATTCACCAGTTAGCTTCATGCGTAAGTTCGCTTGTCTTATCTCTAAAGCCTCGTTCACACGGTGACACTGATGTCGGGGCATTTAATGGCGCGACATGAACGTCGCAAAAGTGTCATCGTCTGAACTATTGACACTCGTCGTGACACTAATGCCGCATATCAAAAAATTTTGATATTTGACACCTGATGCCGCGGCACTTCTAACACATCCGCTACTGCGATACAAGTTCGCCCATTTTTTTACACGAGTGTCGCAACACTATGCGTGGATCATGTGAACACTTAGTGCCGTGATAGTAAATGTCGAGCACTTTCATGATGATAAATGACACGGCATCAGTGTCACCGTGTGAACGAGGCTTAAATGCATTCAATACAACTTTACCTTATAATCCACAGTAAAAACCGAGCAAGCTGGAGTTGCTGAGATCGAGGCTTCGATCACCTCCCCGATCGGACAAAATGTCCCTGTACGCGTTGCTGAGCAGTCAGAAGGTCTTAACGTCATTGAATTCACACCAACCATGCCAGGACACTACAAAGGATCCATCCTCTACGGAGGAGAACCTGTCCCAGGATCACCTCTTACATTTTCAGTGGCTACAACAGGCAGCAGAGCGGACACTCGAGCATCTGGGAATGGACTTGAACTTTCATATCGTGGCAAAGAAGCGTCATTCGTTGTGTACTGTCCAACAACGCCAAACGTACAAATTGAACGGATCGATGAGTTTGGTGAAAGGATCGAGCCAAAGATCAAGGTATGTGATCTTCACTTTACTTTTTACACTTTTTTTCATTTTAAATTTCACAGTCGCTTGGAAACAACGAATGGAAAGTGTCATACACAATTTTGTCAGTTGGGAAATACGAGATCCGAGCCAGCTGCCCGAATCGTGGAGCACTGCCAGGATCACCTTGGAATATATCCTGCGTTGACTCGAATAAAGTCACACCGATCGGTGGTTGGGGTAATCTCTTGGATCATGAAGGACGTCTCATTTTACCATCACGGATCGTGTTTGATATTGCACAGGCAGGTCCTGGTGATCTTGTTTGTACCATTGATGGACGTGAAGTGCCTGTTGACAAGCATGGAGACGGAAAGGTGCGATTGTTCCTTTCCGCAGATAATTTAACTCCAGGCGAACATGATTTTGATCTAACTTGGAGTGGAGTCTCAATTATTCAATGTCCAAGAAGTGCGTATGTAACAGCCCAGCAAGCAGCAGATAAGGTTGTTCTAACTGGGCGTGGCCTAGCCGCTGCTCAAGCCGGAGAAGCAGCTCACTTCACTATTGACGCCACTGAGGCTCCAGCTGGTCGTCCTGAAGTTATTTTAACGCATCAGGATAACACAGCTGTTCCTGTTAGCTTAGCTCAACCTAGGCCTACTGAAGCTATTTGGCTGGCATCATACACGCCTCAGAAGTCCTCTTCTGGACCACTCAATCTTTCGGTTAAGTGGAACGGTCGCTTGGTTAAGGGTTGTCCGTTAACAGTTGCTGTTGGATCTTCTGTCGATGCCTCCAAGGTAATTTGTTCTGGTGAAGGTTTACGCCATGGTATTGTAGGAAAAGAGATCAAGTCATGGATCGACACTAGACGTGCTGGACCCGGAGAACTGACAGCACACTGTGCTGGTCCAAGAAAAGTTGCTTACTGTGAGCTGTACGATCATGGTGATGCCACATTTACACTAAATATAAAACCACAAGAACCTGGACGACATTTACTCACAATCAAGTATGGCGGACAACATGTGCCAGGATCACCATTTGCACTTAAAGTAGCTGGGGCGCCCGATGCCAGTAAAGTAAGTCAATATTTCTAGTATACTAACAAAAACTCTAAATCACATTTTTCCTACATAAAAGGTGCGAGTTTACGGTCCTGGTATTGAGCATGGTGTACTAGCAACATTCCAATCACGCTTCATATGCGACACAAGAGGTGCAGGAGCTGGTCAGCTGACAGTTCGAGTTCGCGGACCAAAAGGTGCATTCAGAGTTGAAATGCAACGCGAAAGTCAGAAGGATCGAACGATTTTATGCAAGGTTCTTACATGGTTATATATTTTCTTTAAACTATTTGTTTTAATTGTTTTTTTCTTTGTAGTATGATCCAACTGAACCAGGTGACTATAGAGTTGAAGTAAAATGGGCTGGAGACTTTGTACCTGGATCTCCTTTCCCGGTGATGATATTCGACACGGAAGAGGAGCTCAGACGTTATTTGCAAGGACTTTAAAAAAACAAAAACGTTTCAATCCCCCACACAATTTTCTTGTTTATTTTTCTTTTCTTTTTAATATTTTTTTTTATTATTTACTTATATTTATACAACGAAATTATTTAATGTTTTTTTTTTGTTTGATAAAATATTTCTAATATTTAAAATAAAGTAAATTTATATAACAAAAAATAATGGTGTTTTACTAAAATGACACATTTGATAAATATTTTTTACGCTGAAGTTCGTTCTCTGCTGATCTACCCTAATGTGTTTATTAGATAAGTCTGCATTTATTAGGGTCTAACCTGTAAGGATAAATATGTAAAGCCGATTGCTGAAATGAAGACGATAACAATTTTAACTAGGTAATTTCAATATACAGGGTGTTTTGCACTAAGTGGCTAACCCGTTAAGGGGTGATTCCCGGATGTATTTGGAGAAAAAAATTGTTGTAGAGAATGGGGCTATCGGCCCTATCCACTGAGATACAGGGTGTTTAATAAAAGACGTTTGGACAATGTTTTAATTTACTTAAACCTTAAAATCTTCTCAACTATTTATCGTAAAGCAACGTAATTTAGTATAGGGAAATTCTCATATGATAGTGATGTAGTTGGGAAGTTGGATTTTTTTATTTTTTTTCTTTACCTATGTTAAGATTAAGCGAAAAACAAAATTTCTGCAAAATCGGTCCTGTGCTGCACGAGAAAATTGCATTCCATTTTTGATGCATTTTGAGTGCATTGCTACACTATTTTTTTTAATTTCTCCAGTTCTGTTGGTCGTAGAAAAATAAAAAAAAACTCGTGAATGAATAGACTATCGAACTCATTCGGTATAAATACTTTAAAAATGAATCCTAACCTCAGAAAACCAAAATGTATGAAATTTTGTTTTATTTTGCTAAAAATGCAAAAAATAACGGGAAAAAGGTCAGATTTTGATAAAAATTGAAGAAAAGATGTATACTTTGATGCTATAAATACGTGGATGAAATTTCAAAAAAAAATTTCGATTTTTACGGCACAAATTCGGAGTTTTCGAAAAAATTTAAAATTGCCGCCATTTTATGCCAAATCATCGTACGGCAAAATATTTTTTTTAAATTGTAGGTTTTTTTATGTACTTTCTTGTGAGCATACGCAATACTTCGTTACTTTGTTTAAAATGTCTATTTTAGGACTTTGAAAAAACTAAAAAAATTTCAATTTTCAATTTTTTGCCTTTTCCTTATAGCCCAGTTGTCAGAGACTTTGACCTCGCACAAAATGTGATCTCGCTGAAAATTGGGACTTAGGTACTTTTTTGGGTGTAGAAAACGATAAAAAAATCTTTACTGCTCTAAAGTGTATGCTAAGTTCACAATTTCGAAAACAAATTCGAAAATTTGGTTTTTGCTTTATATATCAAAAATAAAAGAAAAATTCGAAAAAATAATAGCGCCACGTGAAAGAGCGGAAAATTTTACTAAAATCTATATTATAACTTAGTTTAAAAAAAATTGTTTTATTATTATAAAAAATTATTAAAAATAAGAAGAAAATTCGAAAAATCTAAGTGCGACAAAAAGCTGAATTGGCCTTTTCTTTTAAAGCTATAAGCAATTTTGATGCTAAAATTGACTCTATTGGTTTACTTTGAAGAGTATTGATAACCCGTAATGGACATTGTTGATTTTTAACAACCGTAGGTACATTTCAAGCTCTATGCTGTTGCTGTCCACTGTTATTATAGAACCAGTCTTTCATAAAGCAAGGTAGGTGAAGGAGTGCTCTTTTAAATTCATACTCCTCGCTCGCTCAATCTTGGAGAAAGCAACTTCTACAGACCTTGATGTTCTTCAATGATCTGCCTCTTGCTGTCGAACGTAAATCTGGGATCATCTTCTCCAACGCCAGGATGAAGAAAACACCGTCCACTTATAGGAGTTCGTTATAGATGTTGATTGGGTTGAACATAATGAAGCAATACAACCGTGTCAATTTATTAGAGATGCTGATAGGGATATAGTATCGCAGGCGCGCTTCAAGTCTACACGGAGGCGAGATTCAGCTTTGAATCTCAAAGTTTTTATCTATGTCTTGGCTTAGGGTGAAAATGAAAATGTGATCAGTTGGTGATTTGGTGGAGATGAAGCCACATTTGCATTGCCCTATGATGTCTCGAGCTTATGTTTTGAAGGATATCAGAGAATTTGTTAAACCGAGTACTGGACAGCTTTGTACCACCATGCTGCACGTTGTGATATGTGAATGTACGGGGCACCGAATGACTCTTTCCTTGAGGCATCACTTCTACAAAAATTTCATGAAATGTTTGGTAAAGAGCCGGTTCTCGATATTTGACCATCCAAGGCCATCCATTTGGTTTACATAATTGTTAAGTCCTGCTAAGTTTGTTGGCGGCAGGGTAATCATCGTGGAATCATCCAATTTCTTAGCGAACTGCCAATTCATGAAAGTGCTCTTCTTAATGCTCTAAAATACCTTTGGGATCAAGTTACTTTTCTATCCTTGAAATAAGTTCAACATAGGGGAGAATCATAATATACCACGAACTCTTCGGTATCTGATGTTTCGTCGTTATCTGTACTGTTCTAGTAAACATACGAGATTTGTCTCCCAGGGTTTTTTTCGTTTGTGAATTCCTTTCCCCTCTTATCATCATGTAAACGTATCGTTCCTGTCGTGCCCGTGTTCTGTGGGACAGTTGCATTGCTCAGTACCTGTACAGCATTCGTAGATTCATTGATTATCGAGTCCTTCCGGTCTCTACAACTTCTGCAAAGACCGAAACAAAAATACTAATGGTAGTATTTTTACCGTGTGTCAATCTTGAAGCCCCCGGATTTTCTGTTCCGCCACTGAGGGTGGGTTGTAAGGTATGGCCGGAATGCTTCGGATTAAATGTTTGTGGCGCTATTTCGTTGCGTAATTCAGCTATGTTTATTTGAGCCTGATTCCCTGATTCATCGTAACGAAAAGATAGCGGCGGTTTAAAGGCCCGCAATTTATTTGGTTGCGAGTAGCTACTGCAGTGGATACCCCGATAAGTTTGTCGATATCCAGACCAACAAACCTGGTACGCGCATCGACCAACTTCGTACTTGCTGCCATATCGACCATATATTTTTATCTATTATCATTAGTGTTTTCATGCAAGATGTGTGCCAACGCACTGCCTATTAAAGGCCTACCGACCTATGTTAGCGTGCAAATCTCCCACGATGATTTGGACATCATTCTGCAGTTGAGTGAGCGCCTATGAGGTTTATGTTCTTATATTTCGGGTGGTTTTTTTGCTGCTCGCAGAGTGCGAATGATCAATAAGAGAATTTTAGCACATTAATCTATTTTAATTGCTATGGTCGTGCTTCTTTAATCCGGTCTCCTTATCAGCCTCAAGAAAGCAACCCATCGTCCATGTTTAAATCTGCTTTCCCTAAGCTCTAGTCTTACACATAAAAAAAATACAATTGGTTTCTGCAAATTTTTAATTTTGTTGCATCAGTTCTTAAAAAACAATTGCTTGTAAAGGGCAAAATGTACTCACCTACCTCCGTTCACTCTATTCGCTGTTTTGTGCCTGTTGAGTAGCTGGAAATCAAATATATCCATGTCTGCACTGCATTATCCTCAAAGTCCCGTTAAGTTAAAATCCTTCCCCGTTTTTCTAGTGTAAGCAACAACCACATGTCTGAAAACTTGGCACATTAAGTTCTAAAAGAAACCTATCATTTTCTACACTTTATTAATTAAAATGAAATTGATTAATTAATTTCTTATTGCTCCTAACTAAAATATAAAACTATTATAAAAATAATAACTAAAAGTCTATAATTTAGACGAATTTATGAAAATTGTATGGAAAATCAAAATTTAGCACTATAGCGGAGTCTCACACCGGCTCTTGTATTGGAATTATAAAAGGTGGTACCAATGGCACAATTAGATTTATAACAGTTGAGAGGAGTACATGGTGATTAGTAAAAAAAGGAAATTGTCGTTAAAGTTTTTTAGTTTTTTTTTAGAAAAACGTTGTTGAATGTTATTGGATAAATTTGGTTGACACTTTTTGCAGGCGTTAACTTCTACTCAATTTTGAGGATTGTGCACCCATTTATCGAATTTAATTTTGATAATTTCTGAAAAATCATGCTCGCTTGCATATAAATGTACCATTGAGAGGCTCCCAGCAGTGAAATATAGCGAGTAGTAGCATATGAAAATAAGCACTTGTTCCGGACTGATGGAAGTCTTGGTCCTAGCCTTAAATTGTGGCTACTGGAAACTGGTCGATATGTACACATCAAGCCATTTGGGCATCCCCTAATGGTCTTGATAGAGCATCATATCATCACTTTTAGGATCTGATGAGAGTACGTATGTGCAGAGGTGTACCAACTACTGCTTGGATCACTATCATGTTGCAATGGAGTTCTGAGAGAGCTTTACATCACCAATAAGGCCCAATAAGTCCTGGAGGTGGGAAACCAGGTGTGGAAGAGAGTTGGACATGCCTCAAACAATGTCATTAGTACCGCTGACACCATCTTAGGCAGAAGCTGTAGATATCGGAATAACAAGTGAACTTAAAGCCGGCTCTACACGATGCGGTGAACGTTTGATTCGAATGTAGGCTTCCAACGTTGGAGTGATACCCATCACAGCTGGAGCATGTCCAAGCACAAACGATGGAAGCTTGACATTGGACGCTCGTAGCTAGAGCATCTGCCACACGATACGTCTTACCATCAAGCGTCTAACGTTGGAGGGTGTTCATAGCATCGTGTCGATCCGACTTAAGAATACTGCATATCGAGCAATGAAGCAATCTCACATAAGACTGGCACATGAAGAACTTCTTCTTCAAGAGATAACCTGGGGAAATTTCGTATGTTGTTCAGAACCATACGAGCGAATGCCACACCAGACTCGAGAGTTCTTTCGAAGAGTCCACAGCATCATGCAATTCACGCCACAGTTAACAATCTGCAATGACAAAGAGTGTAATTTGATCACAAAGGCAACATATCTTGTGTTTTAAAACTCAATCCGATAATTATTCAAAGATTAAGACCACCGCCTAAGATATCATAGTCAGATCCACACGTACGCCCGCTCCTCCATGTTAGTTTCGAATTTCAAATCTGAAATCTACAACGGGACACCCTGTACCCATGTGTAGTCTTCTGTGGTTTTCAATATTGACACCAGGTGGCTGCAGGTGCATGGAGAAATTTGCATCTCTTAAGAAAACCCAGAAATTAAAGTGCTTGTTTGGCGATTTGGAATATGTGATCATTCCATAGCAGATCCTCAGATGAAGTTTTGCCAAGATATTTACAGAGCGTTCACTAATATGAAAGGAATGCCGGTGCAGGTGACAGGGGTGACAAACTAAATGGCATCGGAATAAGGACAAGCCTCTCCAGTTTATTAAAACGAGTAAGTAATTATTTTCTGTATTATCTTCTCAGCAATTGCTTTTCTCCTCTGACTACAATGACATGGATTGATCTGTCTCTGTAAATTTCCCGTCTTCAATTTTAATTTTCATAAAATTCACACCTTCGCAATCTTTCCAGCCAAATGATACCAGAACAAAAACATTCTTTTATCCGAAGACAGCAATTTTTAATTTACCTGAAAAAAAAAACAACAAAATTCTCAACAACACATCCAGGAAACGGATTGAAAGCACCTGTGCGTAGGATATACGAGTACGTCATATATTTTCCGGTAGAAAAAAAAATCCTGATCTTGAGCCTCTTGCTCCCCGGTAATTACTGGCAGCGCAATACTGCCAGGATTACAAGTACTAGAGCACAGCTGGAATGGGCCATACTGGGGCCATGTTAGTGCCATCATAAATACTTTACAGTTGTTAAAGCTCCCCGCGGCACGGCATTGCCATTTCGAAATACTCGATTCCTCTCTTCCTCCTGTTTTTTCTGTTCTTTCTGTGTAGAGCCTTTTTCCCACCACCTGATCCCAGTTTCCTGCAGTCATTAAGTCCTGGCAAAAGAGTTGAATTGAAGGAATTCCACTTCAAAGCTGAATCTGGGAATGTGGGACGCTGGCACACACCTACACACACATGCACACATTGCGTAGAGGCACTCTCATTTCAACAATAATCCGTAACTCACCCACACGCGAGGGTGGATCCAGAAGAGGATTGTTATATACATCCAGGACATGTAGGACGAGGGCATGAGGGATATTTTACGCTTGGTTCGCTGTAGAAAGACGTTCATTTGTACGTCGCCATCGGCTGTAATTAAATCTGTTTATAGCCCTTTCATCTACGCGGCCACGGGGAAAGGTTTATACACGCGGAAACCATTCCAATCGCGCCTCGTTGGCGGTAGAAAATGTCCTCGTATCCAAATTCAATTCCGTGTTTTTGTGTGCTCCGAGGAGGTGCATTGTGGATATATAGAGCCTTTCTTACAAATCATTTAGTTGCACTGATTAAAATCTCTTTACAGCGAAATTAGTGAACAGATTTTTATGATGAACGAGCTTTTTCCGTGTTTTTTTGAAGATGTAAATTGACATGATTCTGAGTTACTGACTCCCATTGGGGCTGAAAGGATGCAGTTTTTAACTGGTGAAATGCGTTTGCAAAGTAAGTCAGGGCACAATTTCGCTTCACAACCGACTCCTTCTGTAATCTACCCCAATGAGAAATTATATATGAAAGTATGACAATCTCATTTCACAGAAACTGCACCCCACTGAGACTTGGTAGTGGATTCTGTTTGAATACAGCCGTGATTACAGAATGAATTAAACCGTTCTAGAAATGCATTGAAATGTACGTGTATAGAGTGCAGTTTGCAGCATATCCGTGCTCCATATGCATCTGGGCGTTGGTGCAATCACACACTTAATAGTTCAGAAAGAAGTTTTTATTCGTTGAAGATTAAATTTATGTTTGCTAATAAAGCTTAGCTGTGATAGGAGT